>LOJH01027370.1:0-17711 GCA_001685095.1 Ellobius talpinus
ATATATATATATATATATATATATATATATATATATATATATATATATTAGTATATGACTGACCTGGTATTAAAACAGGCATTCATTCCATATTTTGGCCATACTGAATTTCTTTCCTACTATCGACACAAGCTCCACCTTACTACTAAGAATTCACACATTTTGCCCTGCTTCTTAAGCCTCTAAGATTCATGTTGAATGTTCTCTCTACCAACAAGGCTTTTCTGAGACTCTAACTCCACACTATAGCTCTCCCTTCGTGATTTCATAGAAACTGGCTGTTCACAGCAATATATGTGGCAATAGAGTCATCACATGTCTGCTACTTATTGTATCTCAGTATATGTAATGGTTCTTCTGGTTTGCTTATATTTCCATTGTTCCTTGGAATTGTCTCTGGTTTATAATAAGTTGGCAGTAAGAACTGGAGGGATCCATGATGACAAGCAAGGAAGTCTAAGTTCTTGGTCTGCCCTTTGCCTAAGGAGAGTCAGACGACAGGCTGATGCGGAGAATGGCAAACTTTTGGGAGAATATTACAGTAAAATACAAACTTTCCAAGAAAACCATGACTCAAACTCTAATCACAGAGGAAAAGAAGAAGAATGTAGGGTCTGAATTTCATCTTGATTATTCATCTTGAATTTAAGAACATGGTAACCCATGTTCTCCTTCTTGGTTAAAAACAAGTAAATAAACAAAACCAGAAACTCCCCAAGCATAAAAACAAAGACAGATGCCTGATGTCTTCTATTGCTCTGATAAAAACCAATATGACCAATATCAACTTGGGGAGAAGAGGGTTCATTTCTGTTTATATGTCCCAATTACAGGACATCAAACAAGGAAGATGTTTTATTTGGAGGTGAAATGCTTTTTACCTAGCATTCCTCACTGCTGTTTATTGCTAGGGTGAATGATTGTCATACTGTACCAAGTGTGCATCACTCGCTAATCTGCTATTTAATCTCTATATTGGCCAAAGAAGAATTTCATTTTAAGTGCCTGATTTCAGTGATAAAGATCAAAGTGTCTTAAATGTGTTCAACTTCAGAACAAATGACTCTATCTTCTCTGAAGCAAAGCAAATTATAGTTATGGATGGATTTAATCTTCAAATGAAACACAGGAAAAGTGGATTTCAGAAAGAGTGGAGCTGAATGGACATTTCTAAGAAAAAAAAAAGCAATTGGTCTACATTTAGCAATAACAAAACAAAGCCAGTCAGACTCGAAAGAAATTGCTCTTTGAAGAAGTTTCCATCTTGACTCCTCTGGATGCCTGAGTTGTGAAGATATATTTGATGAACACAGGTCATAAGCAGCAGAAGCACTGAGTATTATGATATTATTTTTTAGATAAGTTACTTCAGTAGAAAAGACCTAAGATTTTTATCTTAAGTATAGCATTCCTTTTTGATTTTCATAGATAAGTGACTTCCCCTAACTGTCCCATATTGCTGAAGCATCAGATATTACCCTCATCAGTGTAACCACATGGTGAGGATGTTTCATGTGAAGATGAAAAGAAAGGCCCTGTAAGACAGTACTCAATGTGTGGAACTCAGCAGAGCCCGCCTCCAGCACATCCTTAGCATTCGCAGGGCAAGGAAAGGATCTTAACACCTTGAGTTGTCTCTTTTGCTCTCTCTTTTCAAAAATATATATTCTAATAGTACCCCCCTTCTAATGCACACATCAAATGATCCAATAGATATTAAGACACATATGTGTGTGTTCAAAGTATTTCGTTCTACTTTTTTCTTTTTATATAGTCACTTTCTTATTCCATCTTAAATATATGTACATTCATATGTATATCAGTGTGTCTGAGTGAAGGTAGCCATGTGCCAAGATGATTGTGTCAATCCTTTCCTCTACATCATTTGAGGCAGAAGCTCCATCATTATCCACTTAGTGTACCAGGGTAGATGTACTAAAAATTCCCTGGGATTCTCAGATCTCTGCACCATTTCACAGCAGAGCATTGGGACTGCACTTACAAGCTCTAACTTCTGGATTTATGTGGGTTCTTTCTTGGAGTATAACACAGCTCCTCATAGTTTTTCAGCAGGAGTTTTGCCCACTGACCCATTTCCCAGCCAACACTTTCCTTTAGTTTTTAAGACTCAGAATTTTAAAAGGAAACTGGGAATTATAAGAGTTTAAAAGTATAGTATTGCCCTAATATTAGTAAGAAATACCAAGGCTTCAGTAACATGATAAAATGCTTGAAATAAAATACAGTAATCTAATATACATGAGGAATCAATTGTCAAATGGTTTATTCCAACAATCATTTTATAAAGTAGATACCAACATGAACATTTATTTTAATGTGATATCATTATTCTACATTTATTAAAGAAGAGGTAAATTAATTGCTATAAATCCAACATATGATACAAAAAGTTCAGGCAAGGTCTATTTTGTGCTGGGACTTGACCAGTTAATACTGCATTACAATGTCACCCATGAATCACAATTCTTAGATGGAACTCACTGATAAGAATACAACAAGCAGAAGGCCTGCATTTATAAAGAATTCACAAGGAGAGTCAAGCCTATAAACTTGATGAAATTCTAGATCACAATTCTTTAAATAGATGTGTTCAGATGGCACAATTTCGGTGTCTGCTATCAATCTATTGCCTCATAAAACACTGCCCCAGAATATGGTTAAATAAAATTAACTATCATTTGTTAGTGGTTATTCAACTGGCCTATTGATTTGATTATGGATGCACTCTGCTTGTGCTGGTGAGCTTCATCATATATATGTAAAATTAATTGTATCGTCTGTGGACTGATGTGTTCCATATGGCCACCTTAACGTGATCTGAAATTGAGTAAATGTTGGCTGAGGCCCCTTAGTTCTCTCATCCATGACCTGTTTCCTAACAGCCTAGTTTGGTACTATTCCTGTGGTGGAAACAGACCAAGAGTGGAAGTGATACTTAGAGGTGCATAAGTTACTTCCTTCAACTTTACAAGGTCAGCCCAATTTCAATGGTTAGAAATAAATTCTTCCTTTTGATGAAGATAACAAAAATATTATTCTATTTTTTCAGTTCTACTGTAGCTTATATAGAAGATGTCTTACCAAATGACTTAACTGTTTTATAAAACAGCATGTCAGATAATGTGGAGATGAGGAAAATCGTGCCTGGAAATTAGTGAAATGAACCCACGTGATCAGTCCTCTGGGAGAAGGCACGCCTTTGATGGAGGCACTCCATGGAAATGTTTACTTTTCTTGAGGTCAAGTAAACACAGATTTGCTAAACACCATCTAGCCAGTAAACAAACAAGAGAAATTTTACAGTTGATATTAATTCTTTCTATACCTTTTCCTATAGTGACTAGCTAGGTTGTATAGTCAATAAAATTTAGGGCTTTGTATATACGCAGTAATACAGAAATCATACAAAAGAAACAATGAACATATTGTTTTAAATTAATTCCTAGACATTCTTTACTTTATACTGACAAGAGAAGATTTAAATAGATTAAGTGCAGTAGTCGTAGGCAGCAACAGTAGGGATGACTTTCCCCTTTGAAAGTGGTAGGCACTTCAGTGTTTTGTTTAGAAAGGCTGTTTGTAAAGAAATAGGCAGGTCTACAAAGAGAAGAGATACATATGGTCTATCTGACAGAGTCAAATCACCTAAGCAGATGCTTTCTCTGTACTGGGCCAGCCTGTTGACCTGTAACAGTGCAACCTAGAAATCTGAGTCCCTGCAGAGTCACAGACTTATTCTTTCAAATCCTCGTTTATTTCAAGTTGCTCTGTGTCTACTCCATACAAGTGTGTTCAGTTTCTTGGGATGTCCATGTCACTGGATGACATCCACTTTGATCCATATGTAAATTCCTGGGGATTTTGCTGGAGAACTTAGGGAAAAATAACATGCTTATCTTTTTTCTATTTCAAGCATTTTCATTCCTTCTTTATGGATTATTGCTTTCTACCTTTCCTTTTCAATAGATTCCCTGTCCTATGTTTCTGTTTGATGGCTGGAGCCATTTATTACACACAGCAAGTGGCCATTTGATGGTGATTCTCCAGCACCTTCCTTTTTCCTTTCCGGTCAGGATGAAGGTTTGATGAAGGAATGAGCTGCCTTACTATCAGAGTCTTGCTGGTGTTTTCATTGATGTGGACTAGAAAGAAGTATATATTTTTTTTTACTTTTCCTTGTTGTTATCATGAAGCCAACCTGAATATCCACTCTCCCATTTTGTTTCGTAAATGTCTTTGTAAGAATCATCTCCTCTAATTAGGCCTAGGAACAGTAACTGAACTATATTTTTTTAACATCTCCTTTAGTCCCTGGTTCAGGATGGCTGAGTCACTCGCATTGGATCACTGGCATTGGCAAAGCAGTACCCCAAATGGAAAACATCATAGTCAACTACAAGTGACAACTCCATAAAATCCATAACTATTATAGTTAGATAGCTTTATGCATTTTAAATTTCCTAATAATGAACTTCAAATAAGCAAGCTATAGAAGAATCATGTCAGATTATTAACTTATTATTATTCATTATTTTATTTACAATTCTTTGATTTATTGTAATAGCATATCAGGTATTAACCAGGAATGTGCTGCTCTTTCTTTCTGATTAATTCTTTCTTCTTAGGAAAATTTATGAGAAAGTAGAAATGTTTATTTCACAGTATGGTATTAAATGGACACTTCCTTTTTCTCAATGAATAACTTTTGCTCCCTCGGTAATCTCACAGTAATGCTTTTATGCACAGCAATCTTAGACTATGTCTCACAATCATTTGTTGTGATAATATAATTTCCAGCTATTTGTTTATACACATGTCTAATTCATCATTCCTTGCCTGTCCATGTTCCAACTCTTTATCTTCATTTGGAAGATTCCAGTACAATTATATTTCATACTTAACTGTCTTAAATAAGAATAAACAGTTCTATAGAACATTTTAGTCTTCATTTCTGTCTATTTAACCAAATCCTAAGACCATCTTGACTCTAATACGTTGTCATTTTCTGAACTCTAATGGGGCTGAACAATACCCAGATCCAGTTCTTCCTAATAGAAGATGGTGTAATCCATTCCATTCCATACATATCTCCCTACTAACAGTCTACAGACAATCGAATATTGGCAGAATCCTACAGAAGCTCATTATTTTCCTAGCTGCATTATTTATAAATTTTACAGCGGTAAGTAATTGAAATAGACTTTTTATCTGAACTCCTCACTATATTGAAGTAAATGCTTCATAGCATCATTGATTTCTTCGTAACTTCATTCTGGTTACAATCTCCACAATCATAGTCTCCAACATTGCAATAACTATATATTTACAAAGGGTGATGGAGGCATATAAAAGAAAATGTATGTCTCCATGTATTACTCTTATAAGAACAAAAAGTTGGGTTTATATGTATAGTTCATAACTTTGAGTATAGTAGGAAAATATGTATAGTAAAAGTTTTTAAAAGTACAAAGGTGCTTATCAGCTGCAGAAGTTCTCTGATAGAATTTTTGGGGTCACATATGTAAATATCATATCATCTGTAAATAATGATACTTTGACTTCTTCTTTTCCAATTTGTATCCCCTTGATTTTCTTTAGTTGCCTTATTGCTCTAGCTAGAATTTCAAGTACTGTGTTGAATAAATATATAGAGTATGTAGGTAGCCTTGTCTTGTTCATAATTTTTGTGGAATTGCTTTGTTTCTCTCTTATTGATTTCCACCCTGAGTTTGACTATCTCTTGTCATCTACTCCTCTTAGGTGTATTTGCTTCTTTCTGTTCTAGAGCTTTCATGTGTGCTGGTAAGTCACTAGAATGAGATCTCTCCAAGTACTTCATGAAGGCACTAAGCAAAAAGAATTTTGTAATATATTTTATGCCTTTCTCTTAACAGCTACAGATTAAATATAGTCTATTGAAAGCGGATTTTTGTGCTGTGCCTCTTTATCTCCACTTTTCCTTGCTTTCCAAACAAAATCTGACCTTTTCTAAGATACAGGGAATGGATAGATAACATGTGAATTCTTTCTCTTGATAGACATTTTGAGTCTCTTGTAAGGGTTTTGATGCTGAGTGTTCTGGAATAGAATACTTCTCATTGTAATTCATCAGGGATACTTTGTAATCTTGAATATCCCTATCTTTCACTAAAAATAATTAATGTTCCACAAAAGGTAGTATCTCCTAAAGCAAATTTAATTTAAAGTCTGTCTTAAGTGATAATGGAACAATGATAGCAGACATTCAAAATGCTGTGAGAAACGAGTCAATCATGTGTGTGTATGTGTGTGTGTGTGTGTGTGTGTAAATGGATACTTTCTTAAATGAGTGTTTTAAATGGAAAAGAATCACAAAGGGAAAAACCACAGAGATTTTGTTCTTTTCAGGAATGTTGTTGATTATAATGATAACTAATGTCCAATTTCAGTAATCTAGTACCTTTAATAAAAGTAAAAAATGAGGAAGTATATTTGTTTAACAGAAAATATTTAGATTTTTAGAATATACTTTTGGCTTTGCTTCTGCAGACAAAGAATAAGATTGTTTAGTGATTTACTCTAATTACTTCCAATGTTGATGTGAATGGTTAAAGTAGCATTTTCCTAAATAATCATGGGGAGTAACATGTTTCTTTTATCATTTTCATACCTTTTCAATAAAATTAAAGTTCTTTACTTAAAAGGAAAGAGGGTTTGTTCAAGCATTTAAAGAGTAGTATATTCTATGAAGTAAGACCTTAATACTTCATAGTAATTTATAATAAATTACTGTTGGTATGCCTGATTGTGATAGAGGCAAAATCTACAATTCCTGTGATTTTACCAAAGAGACAAGAGCTTCCTTGAAACACCAATATAGCAATTACTCTTGTGCCTTCCATGATCCAGTTGCTGGATAGAATGGTTGGTTAAACATGCATGACTGTAACTCGTATAAGCTGTGGTCTGACACTCACTTCTGTAAATGCCCTAAAAGAAATAAAGTAATTTAGAAGTTTTTTAAAAAAGAGTTTTGCCATAAGAAATAAGAAAAGAGAATTATGGCCTCCTTTTCCTAGTTTCAGATTATATTTGAGATGATAATTAAACTCTAACCTGAAAATATGAGCAACTGAGAGAATATTTTAGGAAAACGGAGTGTATACCCAAAGACTGGGTTGGGGGAAGCTTAGGAAGTACTTATCCTTTAGAGCCCTAAAAGCTACAACTTGAGTGTAAGGGAAGAAGATGGCATTGGGGTCAGGGCTTAAACAGTGCCCTGGAGGCCCCAGAGAAGATTTTAGAATGCCATTGAGGGTATTGAAAAGTGTCAACTTCCAAATTTTATTTAAAATAGATCACACAATATAGTGTCCCCAGAAGAGTTTTTAGTTTGTCAAAAGGAAAGCAGAAATGCTGGAGAGGAACACTGTTGTAGTTAGAATTTACAGAGACAGGAATTTGAAAATTTTCTCATCCACGCTGCTATCCAATGTGAGTGACTCTTACCTCTTACCTCACTAAAGACAGAGGAAATGACATGGGGAAGTATCCAAGCTCTTCATATATTTTGAAGAATTTGTTGTTGTGTAGATTTTTGTGCAAGTTCCTCTAGGGTAGTCGTCCTCAGCCTTTCTAGTGTTGCAGCCATTTAATGCAGTTCCTCATATTGTGAGAACCCCCAGACAAAATTATTTTTGTTGCTACGTCATAGCTATTGTTACTATTACAAATTGTAACATAAACACCTGATACACAAAATGCCAAAGGAGTTGGGACCCATAGGTTGAGAATCACTGCTCTAGGCTTTCATGTCTACTATGTACACAATTTGTTATCCATACTGGGTATACTATCATTTAAACATGTAATTAGCAATTGGTGTCTTCCTTAATTGCCGTTAGAGATATTCTATCCAGTAACTGATGGAAGAAGAGGCAGAGATTACAGACAAGCATTGAGTTGAGCTCTGAGAGTTTTGTGGAAGAAAAGGGGAGCAATTATATTTTCCAGGGGCGCCAGGATGAGGGAACCCACAGAGGCAGCTGACCTGAGCTCACAGGAGCTCATGGACACTGGACCAACAGTTAGGAATCCTGCATGCCACCAACCTAGGCCCCTGCAGGTGTGTGACAATCCTGCATTTTGGTCTCTTAGGCTTCTAACAGGAGAGGAGGACCTCTCCCTGGTGCCAGCTGGCTTTTGGTAACCTGTTTCTCATGCTGGATTACCTAGCCTGCCTAGACACAAAAGGGAGGAGCTCAATCCTGCCCCAATTTGATGTGCCATGCTTTGTATAAGCCCCTGGGAGGTCTGGCCCTTTCTGAATGGAGAAGGAGGAGGAAAGGATGGGGAGGAGTAGACGAAAAGGGGTAGAGGATGGGAGGAGAGGAGGGAAGGGAAACTGGGTTGTATGTAAAATAAATGAAAAAAATTATTTAAATAAAAATAAAAAGAACAAAAATGTAATTAGCAACTACTCTTCTATACACTTATAACATCCTATTTTTAAAATAATTTATTATTTTCTTAAAAAATTTTTTACTGGGGGCTGGAGAGATGGCTCATAGGTTAAGAGCATTGACTGCTCATCTGGAGGTTCTGAGTTCAATTCCCAGCAACCACTTGGTGGCTCACTACCATCTGTAATGAGATCTGGTGCCCTCTTCCGGCCTGCAGGCATACATGGAGGCTGAACACTGTGCACATAATAAATAAATAAATCTTTAAAAAAATTATTACTAACTATGTGTGTAAGTAGAATAGAGGGGATATTAATTTGCCTGTGGAGGCTAGAAAAAGGTGTTAGAGCCCTTGAAGCTAGAATTACAGGTGTCCATTAGCTGCCCGGATGTAGATGCTGGGAACTGAACTTGAGTCCTCTACAGGAGAATTAAACACTCTTAACTGCTGAGCCATTTTTCTAGCCCCTGTGATGTCATTTTTTATTCAATTTTTCATTGTGTATATATACAACATATTTAAATATATCAATCTTTTCAAATCAAGGTGTATTTAATCAAAATCTTAGTGAATATTCATATTGAATTCTTAAAGATATATTATTTAAATGAAATCATCACTTTCTCAAAAGAAAATAGTCATCACTGCCGTTGTTAAAAATATAGACTTGTGAAATTGAGAGCAAGCGCGGATGTGGCGCTTCGTTCTATCATTAACACAGGACTCAAAACACAGGGTCAGCACCCTATCCCTCACTTTTACTCCAGACCATCATGATTCAAACTTAGAATCAAACAGTATAGTCATCAAATGTCAGGTTGGGGATATTAAATACATATTTAGTAAGAGATATACTTTCTTCAGTCTCCTAAAGCAGCTCATGATTTGGGAAAAGATTCACAAATATAAGCCTATTCGTGTCATGCTCCATCCACATCAAGTTTTAACATTGAACAGGAACATGCAAGCCAAACTCCTGAAAATCTGTGGTCTGTCTATCATCTGTCCATCTCCTGTTGATTTGTTTATCTATTGTCGGCTTAGAATACATACAATATCTCAACTTCTTAGCAGCTTTATGTTTTTACCCCTATTTAACCTAATGTAGCCTCTATTTTTTTTAATCTCAAAGCAAAATTTCTAGGACATGAAATGCTAAACAAAATCAGATCCTAATGAAAAATTGAAGTTCCAAAAAAATCAAAGGCTTTGTGGTTCTACAGCTTGTTTTACAGGTTAGGCCAGAATAAGTAGAGATGAGGTAGACAGATAC
Organism: Ellobius talpinus; assembly: GCA_001685095.1. NCBI lineage: Eukaryota > Metazoa > Chordata > Mammalia > Rodentia > Cricetidae > Ellobius > Ellobius talpinus. The sequence continues at coordinate 9,737 of LOJH01027370.1, forward strand.
ATGGGTTTTGGAAAGAAATGCAATTATAAAAAAAAAAGTCAGCCAAACCTGCCTCCACAATACTGACAAGACTAATGACCTAGTATTTTCAGTTAGATATCTAGAAGCCTTGTCAGAAATCCTAGGGCAGAATGCTCATGGAATCTTTCTTTCTCATTTGTCAAAAATATAATAAAAGACAGGCTTCTATTTTGTTTATGTACAACAAAAATTTGGTACAAAATCCTTTTCTGAGGAAATAGTTTTGTAATCCATCAGATTAATAAAGAAGTATAATGTGAAAATAGTAATTATTCAACTAATACTAGTTCATGTAATAACAGTCCTTCCTTTTCCTAAAGTAAGTTTTCAAAGACCCAGTCTTTTCATAGTTAGAACTAAAAAATGTAAGCGGCTTTAAATGAATTCTGACCTTGAATGAATCGTATAATCAAGAATCAATTTGTTATAGAGCTCAGCCTCTAGGAAGTGTGAGTGTGCAAAGTAGGGGCATCCATTGCACCTACACAGCCAACCCATTCATTCCACGTTCCAGACCCCAGCCTTTATCACTCCCTGTCATAAGCTGTTGTGCCTTAGGTCTCTGGAGCACATTTGATAAACCACCACAGGCGCATGTGGAGAGCAGATGGCAGGAATGAAGAACCTGTCCATTTTCTCTTTTTTCCAGATGAGGAGAGCAAGCCCCGGAAGAGTAATGGTTAATTTATTACTATGAGGCTACTAAAAGAACAGTGAAAGCCTATGGATGACGAAGAGGATTTTCTGCCTAAGAGAGTTCAGTTACACTTGCAAGTGCTTGAAATGCTAGAGTTGAAAGGGGCAAGGAGCCTAGAATATGGAAAGATGTAGGTGTGAATCCATTTACTAACCTATAGAATTGAAGCCTCATTTGTATGTAAAACACAACAGACACAAAATTGAATTATTCAATTTATTTGTTACTTAAAGGAAATGGCAAAAGGAAATTAAAATTTGACTTTCAAATTTATAATTCTAAACTTCAAATGCATCGTTCACTTAGCATTGCCAGCCCATATTTTCTTCTAAATATATTTTTATAAAGATTCATAAACAGCCAGGAGCTGATTTCCTCATTTCATTTTTATGTTGGCAGTTGTGTATTTGTGGGAATACGCAACTACTGTTGTAATAACTACGGCTACTCCACAGCTTACTTTGGGTACTGGTTATAACATCTCTTCTGGAAATTCTCATTGTAAGGTAATATTCAAATAAAGAAATATGGTAGTTCTTTTCAATTTGGAGCTTTAACAAATCTATGTTCTAGTTTAATTAGCCCCTTTAAGACTTCTAGATAAATAATCTATTCATAAATCGGCGAAAGATTTGAACGCTTTTCCAAAAGGCACACATGAAGAGATGTTTCGCATTATGGCTTACTCAGGCTTTACAAACTGACACCCAATGGAAAGACATGCCATACAAAGGACAGGAATACTGTTGAGAAAATAACAGGTATTGTCAGACTTGCAGAGAAATCAGAAGCTTTGCACACTGTTGGTAAGATGTAAAATGCACCTGCTGCATCAATAGAAGAGCAGGATTGAGAACAATGGACCAGCTTGGAGACACATACCCAAAGAGACTGGAAGTGAGGCCCTAAATGGAATTCCATCTCCTCATGCTCATAGTAGCATTATTTACAAATGTGGAAATATGAAAGCAACCTCATTGCCCATTAATAGATCAAGGACAAGCATACCTGACAGCCTACTATAGCTCAGCCTTGAAGAAGGAAAGGAATTCGTATATAAAATGCCACATAGACGAGCCTTCAAGACATTGTGCTAGATGAAATTAGCTAGTCACACAAGAGCAGGCATCATATGATTACATTGATATGAGATACACAATGTACACAAAATCATACAGACAAGACTGAATGGTAGTTGGTAAGACCGATGGGCTCTAAGGGATGGTGCTATTTAGTAAGTAAGGAATTTCAGTTTTAAAAAAGGAAGCATTCTGGTGATTAAACAACAATATAAATGTATCTTAATACTACTGATCTGCATTTAATCCCCCACCACTAGATGAAGTGATATAAGTAATCAATGGTTGCTGAAAAACAGAAAATTTATCCTCAAGGACAAGCATCCCGATAGATTATTCAATCCTAATTAATCAACCTTAAACGCATACACATATCAGCAATACTAAATGGACTCAGCAGAGAGAGAGAGAGAGAGAGAATGTTCATGCATACATGTGCATACCTGTAAGAAAAATAAAGAGGAAGTCATGAGGACAGCATACGAGGAGTTGAACAGGGAGACAGTGGGGTAGTAATAATGTGAATATAGTATTCTTATATCAAACTATTTTAAAAATTAATTATAAATTTAAAAGAATAAATATTAAGATGGCAAATTTTATTATATGTATATTAAACATAATTATTAAAATACTAATATTTAAATGAAATATTTTTAAAATATTTAAAAATATTTTTTATTAATGAAAAATTCCAAGAGAACCTTTTTGATTCAAAACCCCAAACAGATTCTATATTAACTTCTACAAAGGGATACACTGTGGACTAAATATCTTGCTGTGGATTTGCCTGGCCTTTCGATGTTTCATCCTAGCAAGTTTACACATTCCTGTTACAATCGCCATACATTTGTTTTCCGAATTTCCGCCTAATATCTATCTGATTTCTAATGATGTGCTGTCATCTTTAAGAGAGAGAAAACGAAGATTCCCTAGGATCAGGGCTTACACTGGGTATCGGGTTCTGCATCAGCAGCCTCAGAGGTGGCTTCTGTGAACGCTAAGTGGCACCCTGAATCTCGGCCAGCGTGCCTTGTTGTACTTGCTGACAGTGGGTGAGAAGCAATTTGTAAGAGAACCAGACGGTTTTCCTCATCAACAGGCTACTGTGAAACCGTGTACTTTTGTTTCATTTGCAGAAGTATTGAATGAAAAACGTTTAAGTTGTTGCCCGACAATTGACTTCTCATGTTTTTATAGAAACATGAAGGAAAACAATCAGAATTGCTAAATATCACAGTAAATTTCTTAAGCTTCTTTGCAATAGAGCGCCAGTTGAGCACACTGACTCATCTTTGTGCTGGAGCACAGACCTGCATTGGCTCCTTGTTTTGCTGGCGGTTCTGACAGACACCCGACTTTCTCTGCTGTAATGTCTAGTCTTCGTCTTGGTGATAACGAGCCTCTGGCAGTTACACAGCAGCAGGCTCGTGCGCTCCTTAATCACAGGGATCTTGTGGGACTCTTGGCTCTGGCAGTGTTGTATAGTGGTATGTCTGTTTTTTACAGGTGAGTAAAACATCTAAATAGACTTTCATCTGGTTTAGGAAATAGCAAAATCTTCCCATCTTTATGCCTTTGCTGTCCTATTAACGACTATCAGAACTTCAGAATGAGAAGCCTTGTAATCTTTGTAGCCAAAGACCTCAATGTAACAAGCAACGGTCTGACTAGGAGTGTTTAGTAATTTACTTGTGGGCAAACTATAAATTAAACCAAATGTTAAACAATTTTTATTGCTTTTTGTGTGTGTGCGTGCACACACATGTGGAGAGTTGGTTTTCTCCTTCCTGAATGTTTTAGTGATCAAACTCAGGTAGTCAGGCTTGGAAGGACACCTGGCTGATGAGGAAGTATCTCAACCTGCTGAGCCATCTCACCAGTTCAACAGTACATCATTTTTAAGAGCACTAAATCTAATCCTTCTTTCTTTTTCTCTGTCCCTCCTTCTTTCTTATCTTTCAGTATTTACTTAAGATCAGAGCACCTGATTTCCATCACTAACTCTAAGAAGTTCCTGGGTTGGTTGATGTCTACAGTCTACCCTGGCCTAGAGGGACTGAGATTCCAGTGGCTAGTTCAGGAGGATTTTAATATTCCCTTAGCATGTGCACACTGCGAAGTAACCTGGATTCTGTTTCCCTTTGCCATGATTTTAAAAAAATCACTAATACACATCCATGTATAAATGTTTATTAAGTAAACATTGTAATAAGAAGGCAGCTTTTAAATATAATTGTCAATCGACAAAATAATCATATATACATACATTCATATACATACATACATATATACTATAGTGGTGTGTGTGTGTGTGTACATGTTATTTCATTACATGAACACAAAGGGTCATGGAGTATTAATCAGAAAGGTATCATCCTATTTGGATCACATTGAGAAAACTAGCCAATGTTCTTGGTTGAGATTCCTTGACTCATCCTTTGAAGGCTTTCCCCAAATCTACCTCTCCATCCCAAATAACCCCAGTGATGTATGAGATAATTCAAGTACTTCTCTTTTGTCCTACGTTGAATTACATACTCTGCAAAGTGATCTCAGTCAAGCAAACATGGAAAGATAAATATTGACACTGAATTTTAATTTCATATGTAAGTAAATTGAAATGAAAATGAGACAACGGGTATACCACAGTGCCTTTGTAACTTACTGACCTCATGTTGTCATATTAGTCCTGCATCACCCAGCACAACCTTCCTTACAAAAAGGGTAATGAAACAATAGATCGCTTCCTTTTTAATTCTTTCTCTCCCCCTTCTTCAACTCGTCCCCGTGTATATCATTATGCCATGATTTATTATGACTAGGTTCCCTGTACATTATCTCAAATCCACTCTATTTTACTAGTTTTTGCTGCCTTAAAATTCTTTGGTCAACTACGATTTCCTTGGAATGAATCCTATCTGCTTGCTTTCACAGTGGTTTATGAGCAAACTCAGACAAAAGCTTGTTTAGAAAATTACAGTCATTCAGTGGGCAGTAATGAAAGGAAAGGGCTACGGTTGACTGTAACAAATTAAGCACCCTCTTAAAATAGAACCATTCTTTGCTTCCTCCCTCCGTTCCTCTCTTCCCTCTAGCATGTGTCATTTCACACTTTCGCACTTGTTTTGCTGTGTGCTGCAAATTAGCAGCAACCCTTGAGAAAATTTGCAAGTGTTGGCACCATATCCAAGTTTCCTTTCTCAAGTTGTTTGCTGTGCTGCAGCCTTGGAAACCTCTCTTGCTTGATGAGCAGAATGTTGTCTCAGGGAACTAGGTGAGCTGTGAAACTGAAAGCCTTACCTTTAACTCTGTGAAATCAAAGAACACTCCCCCCAACAGATCACTCATTAAAGAGCATTTAAGGGCCTTAGAATAATGCCCTTAAGCAAGACAGTACCCCTTCTAGTCTCATCTTGCTGAGCTACACAGAAGTTAATTTTCTATATCATAAATGATTTGTTCTGCAGCCACACTCTGACTCTGGCTCCATTTTCCTACTGTTTTGTCCCTTTTCCCTCTTTGCTTCAATGGTTCTTTCATCTGTCTCTCCTAGCTTTCTTCATAAAAATTTTCTCTTTTCTCTCGTTTCGTTTTTGGTTCTTCTTTCTTCCTTAACATAGATTATTTCTCTCTCTCTCTCTCTCCCTCTCCATATATATATATGTATTTATACTATGTCAACATAAGAATTCTTTAGAATATGCTTATTCTAGAAATGTAAATGTAGCAACTTCATATTCCTGTGTTTATAATATTTAGCTCCTGCAATATCAGAGTTATTGAGTTAACCCAACCCAATGACTGTTGTTAATTGAGCCTTTTGAGTTAGTCATTATTTTTTTAAATCCATCTTATTATTTGGCATCCCAGTGCAACATCTCCTCCATCCTCTCCTCCAAGTTTCTCTCCCCAATTCCCTCCCTTATATCCCAAATCATCTTCTCTTCTTTCTCTATCCAGGAAAATGCAGGTCTCTTATGAGTATCAATAAAGCATGACATATCAAGATGGAGTAAGATCAAACACCTTCCCATGTATCAAACCTGGGCAAGGCAACCCAGTATGAGAAGTAGGATTCAAAAAGCCAGCAAAAGAGTTAGGTACAGCCTCTTTTTCCACTATTAAGAGTCCCATAAGAAGACCAAGCTACACAACTGAAACATATATGCTGAGAGCCTAGGTCAGTCTCATGCAGACTCCCCTGTTGTTGGTTCAGTTTCTGCAAGCCCCTATGAGTCCAGATTAGTTGATTGTGTGAGGCTTCCTAAAGTGTCCATGAACTCTCTGGTTCCTACACTCATTTCGTCTTTTTCTTAGAAGATTCCTGAACAACTCCTAATGTTTGCCTATGGGTCTTTGTATCTGCTTCCATCAGTTTCTGGTTGATGCTTTTCTAATGACAATTGGGTCAGACACAAATCTGGTCATAGGAGACTTCTACTTATCTACTATTGCTAAAAGTCCAAGTTGGGATCCTCCACATAGTCTGCTGCAAGATTCCCCTGTCTTCGGTCTTCTTCACCTTACCCAGAAATGCTACCCCAGCTGTCCCTCCATGCCCTCCTCCAACCTGAATGCTCATATTCCTATCTCTGTCTACCCTCAGTCCACTCATGAAATCTCTTCTCTTTCCCTTTTCCAGGGATATTTCGGTGTCCCCCCATGAACTATCCTTGCCTACTCTCTCTGTCTGTGAATCATAGCATAGTTATCCTTTATTTTACAGCTATTATTCACTTATGAGTGAATACATACCATGTTTGTCCTTGTCATTCTGGGTTTGAGGTAGTCATTCTTGAAGGTCAGAAATGTAGATCCATTATGAACTCCAACAGCCAAGTTTCAGTAAAAGAATACAGTGTATGCACTTAGGAGACTGCTAACTAGTATGGTATCTTTCATCCCAGTCAATCCTATTGGGAAGAAAGCACAAATGTATTCTTATTATGGAGAATATACACCTAACTGGGTATTTAGTCAGGACATTCAATATCTGATAGGGAATTACTTAAAAGATAGCTTTCCTGGAGAATGCTCAGACAGCCTGTCATTTGTGACAAGATGTGTTTGAGCAAGTCTCCTATTGTCAGAATCTCAGGGAAGTTGTATTTGTTGTGTCTATTTGATTTTAATTGATCTGAAAATATGGCTTCAGAGACATTACAGTGGAAAATGTGTTACTAAGGAACCATTAGAAATAAGAAAATAAGAACAATTATTGAGATAGTTTGAATGTAAAGGGTCATGCACAGGCCTGTGTTTGTCTTTGACCACCTAGTTGGTAACACTGTTTTAGGGAGTAGTAGATCCCATGCTACTGAGTCCTTCAATGCTGAAGTGGGTCATTGAGGTCAACCTTGATATCCATATCTCGTTCCATTTTGAATGCTTGACTTTTGTTCTACCACATGTCAATAAGCCCCTGAAAGTCTCACTGTCAGAAATATATCCATGCTAGTCCCAATGCCTTCCTTTGCCAGGAAGGACTGTTTCCTGTGAAACTGGGAGTCAAAATGGGCCTCTTTTCCTTTAAGCTGTCCATTGGATGATGTTTTAATTTCTGGTTTTGGTGCTGTGGCAAAATCCCTGATAAGAAGCAACTAGAGGGAGGAAGGATTTGTTTCACCCTAGGGTTCAAGGAGATACAGCTTGTAGTGCTATGAAATTATGACATCAGGGACAAAAACAAAGAGTGGTCACATTGTCTCTGCAGTCAGGAGGCAAAGCAGATGAATGCTGATGCCAGTTGACTTTCCACTCTCTTCAGTCCAAGAACCTACCCTGTATATATAAAATGATATAAATATTGTAACTGTAATTCTTGCTTGATACCTGTTTTGCTGTTTGTAATTTTTCTATGTTAAAGTTAAAACCTTCCTTTTTATTTAAAAAGAAAAGGGGAGGTGATGTGGGATTTTCCTCTGTATGCTGTGATTACCATTAATGAATAAAGGCTTGTTGATAGGGCAGAACTTAGGTAGGCGGAGAAAACTAAACTAAATGCTGGGAGAAAGGAGACAGAGTCAGAGAGAGAAACCATGTAGCCCCATTGGAGACAGATGCTGGACAGAACTTTACCTGATAAGCCGTAACCATGTGGGAAACACAGATTAATGGAGATGGGTTACATTAAGATGTAAGAGTTAGCCAATAAGAAGCTAGAGCTAATGGGCCA
>LOJH01027371.1:4479-17244 GCA_001685095.1 Ellobius talpinus
TGATGAAACATCCTTGATGATGATTACATTAATGTCAGGTCTATGTAAATAGCAGAATATTATGAGGAATTGTTTCATTGATTTTTTTTCACTTTTGTCCAGTCATGTTTGGTTCTGTCCTAGGTATCTGGGCTATCCAGTCTCTGGTACTAGGTGATTCAGGCAGTTGTCAGGTATGGGTTATTTCTCATGGCATGTGCCTCAAGTTGGATCAGTCATTGGTTTGCCTGTCCCACATGTTTTATGCCACAGTTATCTAATCACATCTTGCAGGTATGACAAATTATAGACCAAAAGTTTTGTGACTGCATTGATGTTCCAGTCCCAACACTGGAAGGCATGCCTGGTTACAGGGGATGATTGATTTGGATTCCGTGTACCCCATTACTAGGAATGTTTACTAGTGTTACCCTTGTAGATATCAGGAAGTTCTCACTGGACAGAGTTTCCACATCACTTTATTATGCCACCCTAGTTCCAGTCAACTCTTCGAGTATTCACTCCCTTTTGCAGGGACCATGCTAATCTTCTCTGTGTGTCCAGTTTTAGTAAATGTGCTGCTTCATTCAAGCATATTCCATCTAATTTGTAAGAACTAATGTCATTTGATTATCTACAAAGAGTAAGGATAATTGTGCTAGATAGTTTTATGTCAACTTGATATATGTCAGAGTCATTAGAGAGGAGGGTACTGCAATTGAGGCAATGCCTCCATTAGATTAGCTATAGGGAAGCATGGAGGACATTTTCTTATTTATTGATTAATGAGGGAGTACCTAGGTCATTGTTGGTGGTGCTATCCTTGTGCTTGTGATCCTTGCTTATATAAGAAAGCAGAGTGAGCAAATTGTGGAGAAAAAGCAGTTAATCAGTCCTCCTCCATGGCTTCTACATTAGCTTATACCTCCTGGTTCTTGCCTCATTTTATTTCTTTTCCTGACTTCCTTTAATTTTGTATTACAATGGGGAAGTATAAACCAAAGAAACCATTTCTCTCCCAACTTGTTTTTGGTCATAGTCATAGCAATAGAAAACCTAACTACAAAAATAATGAATAACAGTCCTTGGTTTTTGAAAAATCCTAAGCTTAATAAATTTTAATAAAAATATCCAAAGCCAGAGTTGGTGGTGCTTTTCACTAATTGCAGCACAGGGAAGAAGAAGGAGGGGATTACCCCACTTTCAATGCCAGCATGGGTGACATGGGAAGTCCATATTTCAAAAGGTGAAAATAAAAGCAAATTAAGAAATCAAAGAAAAAAAAACAACTGCATTGTACTTAATTTTCAAACTGTATAATCTTTTTTTTTTCCCAGCTAATATATTTGTTGCCAGGAATTTTAACTTAAGTGAAATGGTAAAGTAGTTTATGGGATGTATCCGTTAGATTTGGGGATGAACTAGGACAGTAGATATGATTTAACTCCTTGATGTTAATATTAAGGCTTTAAATAACTTCAATTCATCAGTTGCTTTAAATTTTTCTTCTTAAATATTTTTGAAAAGGAGAGTACTGTCTTTGTAGAGAGTTTTTTTCATCAGCTTTTTAAGGATTCTGAATTCAAACAAGGTTGTTTCTTTCCATTTTATATTCTATTAAATTCATAATTTCTATATTGCCTCAGATTTATTGCAGTTCAACTGCTCTAAAAAATAGGTTTACAGTCATAGGACAAGTTTTTATGTATGTTTAAGTCTATTAATGTATTGTATAGATAATACTAAATTCTTATCATATTTTATACATACTTATCAGCTGCTGTTTTTCGTAATACTCCCATGCAGTATATCTTTAAAATGTCAAATAATAATATATGACAAACTTGCCAAAGTTCAGTATGCATGTATACAACGTGTTAGTTTCTCAGCATTCACATTACAAATTAACTTTATTTCTTTATTAAAGATGATACAAAACTAAGCCAAAAATATATTATATGCTGTAGGTGAAAAACTTGCTATAGTTCTGATCATTTTTTCCAAAATCCATAAAGTGAATTTTTCACTCTATACATATTAGAACTTTTTCATAATGACATTAATATTTTATTCTGTCATACTAATGAAATATTTATTTTAGTGTTTTTTAGTAATCTTGACTTGATAATGATTAATGTTAAACTAATATTCTTTCAGATACTATTTATTTTTAATTTATGCATATATTAATGATGAAAGCATTAATGATTAACATTGCTAACATATATATGCAAAGGGGGAAATTATGAATCCTTATTTTAAGCATGTGAATTACAATTTCTTCCTATAGTTTTGCAAGCATAAGAACAAATGTTTAGATTGTTGCTAAGGATTTTTGCTGGTTCAGTAAATCATTGGTTATAAATTTTCTTCTAATATTCATGAGTTCATTATCACTGGGTATTCATCGAGCGGTCCTGCAATTGGCTGGGTACCCCTCTTGTTTTGGTATGTTTATGACACATATACATTGGCTATAACCAACAGCTCTCTAATTGTCCACAATTTTACATCATCCAGGAAACACTGACATTTCCAAGTTTATTAGTGTTCAGTTTCTTTCTCCTTTGCTTGTATAATTAAAACCACATGAAATAAGTGATTATCTATTCAATTAAAATGAAGAAATACTCCTTAATTTTATTTTGTTGTTGTCGTTTTGCTCATTCTTTTTTTTATTGTTTATCCTATGATAGGAATTGAATGGAAGGCCTTTCACATACTAAACAAATGTTCTTCCATAGAGCTAAATTGGATTAGGTTTAGTTTAAAGCCCCAAGCTAAACAATTACACCTCATGGGACCTTTTCCCCCCACTGGGTTGCATCAACCTGCTTTGAAATGAGGGTTTATGCCTGGTCTTACTGCATCTTCATATTCCGTGTTTGGTTAATATCAGTGGGAGACTTGCTCTTTTCTCAAGAAACAGACTGTCTTTTGTGTAAAGTTTTATTTTTATGTTTGAATTTATAATGATGACTGTTAATAAAAGACAGAACTGGTAAATGCCAACATTGTGAAGCTTTTGGCCTTCTTTCTAATAATTTCGATTGTTGCATGCTGTAATTCTAAACTTTACAAACTAATATTTTGATGAAAACGTAGCAACACTTTCAAAATGGTGACATTAACTTAACCAGACCTGAAACAAATAGGCAAACACATCTACAATGAATGAAGTGCTACTTCTTAGTCGAAAAATGCTACATAATTAAAAATAAACTTATCAAGGTTTTATTCATTGTATTAATAAGTTGCTGAGTTTATTCTGAGAATGCCATCATAGATATTCATTTATTTGTAAATTAGTATTTTGGGGATATAACTTCAGGTTTATTATGAACTCATGGGCATCAGAGATTCTGATGCAAAATTAGCACCGCTAAATCAACTGAGCAATGCTTATAAGAACTCACAGAGACTCAAGCAGAAAGCAAAGAGCCTACATGGGTCTGCACAAGGACCCTGCATATATATTACAGTTTCCGGTTTAGTATTTTTACAGGAGGCCTGAGAGCATGAATAAGTAGGTCCCTGATTCTTGTGCCCTTTCTGAGGCTCTTTTATTTCTGTTAGTTTGCCTTGACCAACTTAGATGTGATGATTTTTATTTTAGCTTACAATATTTTATTTTGCTGTTTTGTTGCTATATCTTAGAAGTCTTTTCTTTTCTAATGAGAGAAAAGGAGTGGATCCAGATGGTAGGGGAGGTGGAGAGGCACTGAGAGGAATAGAGGGATGGGAAATTGTAATAGGGATATGTTGTATAAGAAAATAATCTATTTTAAATAAAAGAGGGAATAAACAAAGTTAATATATACATACATAAATGAACCTAATGTTTCAGAGAGAGAGAGAGAGAGAGAGAGAGAGAGAGAAAGCAGCCAGTGATATTGTGGATAATATGTAAGTCAACATATAAATTACTTTAATTCTTATTATCATAAAAGAAAAATGAATAGAAAAATGAGCACTTCATCATATTCATAGAAATTCATGTATGAACAAAAACATCAATGTCTGGATTGGATCAATCACTCAATGGTTATGAGCACTGGCTGCTCTATTAGAGGATCAAAGTTCATTCTCAGGATACATGATAGTTTACAATATCTGTAACTCCAGTTCCAGGCAATCCCATGCTTTCTCTAGTTTCTGTGAATACCAGGATTGTCCATGTGCAAAGGCATACATCAAAGTAAAAGATTCATGCAAATAGAAATACGACCACTAAAAAATGGAACCAAGATTTTCATTCACAAATGGAGATCAACAGAGGTGTGATTCAAGATTTTCTTTGCTATAGAGAACCAGTGGTCATCAATAGATACAGTTGGGTTTGCCATGTAGCCTAAGACAGGAAAATCATGACTCTGGTCAAGCCTGTCTTTGGGTCAAAGCTCCACAGAATGTTTTAAAGAGATAAATTTAATTCTCATCATTAATTTTAAAGTGCCATTTCCAATCTGAAATTGTTAAAGTGCCAGTAATTCTTGACTTGTGGTTGTTCTTGCTGCTGCTGAGAAATAAAACTAGGCATGTGTTTGACATGGTATGTGTATGGGGATAGAAGGCATTTTATTTACAATATAGAATTATTTATTTCACAATTCCCATTTGCTACTGAAAGCTTATTTATTCTTTCCATCTTATGTGGTCCCAGTGCCTTACCCACCAGTCCAGCTCACTGGCCCTTATTTATGTTTAGAACATTTGAGTGATAACATGGGATTAGATGTAATACCACTGATGAATTTATTGAAATCTATATTTTAAATTTCAATCAGATTATTAATATAAATTATAATATTTTATATTCTCTATTTTAAATACCATATCTGTGTTGTGTTTAAGTATTAAGATTAAATTTCTGAGATTTTATGTAAAGTAAAAACTGATACAAGTAACAATAATTGAAAATGTGGCTTAGAGATGCCCCTATACTCTAGAAAGAAGAAATGAAATAGACAAAATATCATGTATTAAATGTAGCAAGTGCATATATAAAACAACAGAAATATTTCACAGTTTTTTTAAAAAACAAAAGTGGGTGTTTAATTGTCATTGAAAGAATGTATTGTTTCTAGAGTAACAAAGAACTAATTTTTTTTCCAAGATCAAGTCTGCCTCTGAATTTTACAGAAGCAAACTTTAGTGGCTTGACTCTTATTCCCCAACATTTAATTTGAAGATATAACAAAACATTTTAGGTATCTGTGAGAGATAGGCCATGTGAAAGCATAAGGAATTTGAGTGTAAAATTATTCTGTGTGAAAAAAATAAAATGGAGAGCAATTTAGGAAGTGATGAGTCTTTGGAAGTAGGGGGAGGAAGGAAGAAATGATTATAGTGTAATCTCAAAATCGATTAAAAAATACAAAAACAGATCTACACACTTTACTTAAAAAATACACATGCCATGAATCTCAGCACTGAGTCTACTAAGGCAGGCAGGACTATGTGAGTTTATATCCAGCTTGGTTTATCTACTTTCAGGCCATTTTCAGGGCTACAAAGTGAATCCTTGTCTCAAAAACAAAGTAAATAACCACAGCAACAGCAAAAATAAAGAAAAAGAAAGAAAGAAAGAAAAAGTATTGCATATATGTTAACCTAAGGTTATTCTAAATTCCCTTCTATGATTATGAATTTTGTGAATCTAACAGAATAATTTCCAGGAAGCAATGTAAGTTTTCTTTGACAAGTGAGAAATCATTTCATAAATTTTGAGTACATATTCAATCCAACATCTTAAATTGCCTGACAAAATTGTCAAACACTTCCAACATTCCACATGAACAATAATTATAAGTTTGTATGTTCCAAGTTCTTAAACATAATGAATAAACAAAGGCATGTACTATAGGTAAACCACTCCTTTAAAATGAAAATATAGAGCTTACAAAATACAAACAATAGCAAATTATTCCTAAATAGAAGCAATTTATAATTCACTTTGCTATCAATTGTTACACTTATTTTCAAAGTAACACTAATCAAGTTTTTGATATGTATGGTATTTCTTGTTATTTTTCTACTATAGGTGGAAGAAGACCCCAAGGTAAAAGCATCTTTTAGACACAGCAGGGCTGATATATATATATTAACTCTCAGAGAATGTGACAGCATGCACAAGACCTGAATAGCTTCAAACCAGACAAAATTTTAGTGCTATGAATTGATAAGAGGACACAGAGTCCCACCTCTATACCACTAACTTTTCAATTGATTCCTACTAAGAAAGAGAAAAGTATTTTGTTGCAGTGTAATAATATCCCTGGATATATCAACTATACTCAAAGTTACTCATGCAAAGAAGTAGTTGACCGCACAATGTAGACTCTGTTTTTGCTGTTGATAGGGTTTGTTTTGGTAATTTTTGTCTCTTGCACCAGCTGTTTTTGCTTTCATTTGAGAAGATTTGGGGTTTAAGACTTTTTTTGTGGTTTTGGAGCATCTGAGAGAGACACAGAGACAGAGAGACAGAAAGAGATAGAGAAGAAACGTGAAGTTGGATGGGCAGGGAAGTTGGTAGATTTTACCTTATTTAGGTGAGGGGAAACAATATCACAAAAAACTGCATGAAATAATTTAATTCCAAAAAATAATTAAGTAAAAAGCAAATAATAACTTATTTGCTAAGAACATTTTTATGTTTAAGACAGTATTACTGTTTAATTAACACCAGACTATACTATGTAGTGAACATTGCCTTCCATCTCATTATAATTCCCTTGCTTCAGTCCCTCAAATACTATTATCAAAAGACATGAACTATTCTGGATAGCTATTTGTAAGTTATAATAGAGCACATTTTACATGTTTTTGAAATGTTTACTAAACCACTCAAAAATCTCAACATTGAATTTTTAAAGTGTTGCTAATACTCTACTGACAGAAACTATGTATTAACAAAAATGCATTAAAGAAAAAATGGTGAATCACGGAGCATAGATTTGTCACTCAGCAATATTCCTTTTTTGACAATAAATTGCATATGAATGTGTGTGTGTGCATGCCTTATCCAGGAGTAACACCTGAGTGTGTGCTAGTGACAAAGTATCAAGTTAATTTGAAATTGTTATATATTAAATTTTAAAAATTGAACAAATGAGTAAAAACTTCTTTGAAACAGCTAATGAATTACATGTTAGTACATATATATATTTACTAACCTGAAGTTGGATGGGCAGGGAAGTTGGTAGATTTTAACTTATTTAACTTATTTAGATTTTAACTTATATATATATGGTATCAAAATGCACTCATAATAATGTATAAAAATCTATGAAATAAGATATAATAGTATAGGAATGGATGGTATATTACTAAATAGACTGGCATGTGTCTCATTTTTTTCAACTTGGAGCCACAAAATAGACAGTAGTTGGGTGTTATATACCAGACTCTGTCACAAAGGTAAAACAAATTGTAAATAATAAATTGAGTATATTTAACAATAAATATTTATTGTTTTCTCCTTGTTTATGCACAGGATTCATTCCTAGAGTAATCCCCTTGATTTTTGTATCTGTGTCTGAAAAGTAACCAAATGAGAACTATTATAGAAAAATAGGCAATTCTAGGTTTTCTGCATAGACTTGAGAGAATGGAAGCAGGTTTTGGCCAACATATGCCATCAATAGAACCGTGAAAGAAAATACACAGCATTAATTACCCATAGTGCCAGTGAGCCAAAAATGTTCATATTTAAATGTAAACATATTTTTAGAAGGAAAATATTAAAATAGAGGCAAACTACTCTTGTACAGGTCTTTTGCAAATGGTCAATTAATTTAATATGTTTTATCAATATATTTATTTAATTAATTTAATATGTTAATAAATTAATTTAATATGTTTTATAAATATATTTAATCTGTAATTTAATATGTTTAGTGGCCTTGCTGTAGTCAGCAAATAATATTTCCCTCCAGATATACACCTTTTGGCTTTACAATTTTTCAGGAAACTTCTCTACTGATAATTTTAAATTAACCCTTTATATTTTGTATAGTTTAGCATATCCGAAGTGAGCTTGTTGATGGGCAAGGGAAAATCTGCCAAGGGGTTTTTCTGACCTTCCAAATGTCAGTGGCTCTATTATCAGAGGCCTGTTTAATAGTGAATTGTGTTGCTCCTGTTGCCATGGATACCAATAGCTACACCCCACACAGCATCATATTATGCATTAAGGAAAAAGTCAGCACACAAGAATTTGGGCTCAGGTACTGGAGATGCCTGTTCATATTGTATCCAGAGTCAGAGAAAAGAGGGTAAAGGATGGTGCTCTCCACATTGAGTATGTATTTTCCTTCCATAGTCAAAACTCCTTGCAAACATCTTTATAGGCATAACCAGGGATTTGTTTCTACAGTAGTTCTAAAATCAAGTAAAACTGGTGATAGATATTAATATTAAAATTTCTGTCAAAATTTCAATGTTGACCTATTTTCCTTGGTACCTAGTAAGCAATTATTCTGCTGCATAGAGATCTTCTTTAAGTTATGTCAGGCCTTCACCTTGCATGTGCTTGTGCTGCTGACCAGGCTCTACAGAAAATATCAGTATAATATTATTTGCTTCAACCAGGATACACAATTTTTAAGCTTCAAATATAGCATAAATTCACTGGGGCAGAGCTGATAGTTCATTCTTAGAATAATGGAAATGATCATGTCATTACCTATCACTATGTATATGCATGCTTTTCTAAATGTTTTATATTTGGAGTGTTAACTAGCATAATATACAACCACTAACTTGTGAGTTAGCTCCTTAAAAATTCTGAGATTGGTCAAAATTGAAGAGTTTAACAAGAAATAGTCTTTAAAATGCTGGGGGTCCTCTTTTTTCTTTTATCATAAAATCAAAATTTCTAAAAAAATTAATTAAAGTTTCAAATATTTGCCATCTATAAAATTTCAAAATGTTGGCACACACCTTTAATCCCAGCACTTGGGAAGCAGAGGCAGGAGAATATCTGTAAGTTCAAGGACAGCCTGATACAGGAGAGCTTGTTCCACAACAGCTAGGGCTGTTACACAGAATAACCCTGTCTCAAAAATCCCAAAACAAACAAACAAACAAAACAATTTCAAAATGAATTTAGTGACATATTGTAAACATCTCAGTAGAAAATTGTCAGTGAACATAAAAAAAGAAAGGGTAGAGAAAATATCCAAATTGAAAAGTCATGAAAATGTTATGCTTACATGAATGAGTAATTTAAAAGTTTTTCTATTGCATAAATGGAAATGAGCAGATGTTATTTGTTTTATTAACATCAGAAAGTACAGTAAGACAATAGTGGGTAAATGCAAGTACACTGTGAGGAAAGCAGTAGTTGATGCCAGGTGCACAATGTTTCTTAAAGAAATTCTCAGAATTCCCCTGGGCAGTAATGTGGCATGGTTTTACCAAAAGGAATAGAAAAGATTCCTATGAGCGTTTATTGCTTTTCTTATGTACAATGCTCAAAGCATTGCTTCTGATAGCTACATTTTAAGACTAAAGATTTCGTTTCTTTTTCTCAAAAGCATATTTCCCCATCTTTAGTGTCTTCAAACTTCTCTGTCCATCACTACTATTCTTAAACCAGTGTTGTTTGATTTTACCCTGGGCTCTGGGATATCTAGTCTCTAATTCTTGGTCTCTCAAGCAGTGATTGGTATGGGGTTCATCTGATGGATTGTGCCTATTGATTGGTTACTCCCACTAGGTTTGTGTCACCATTGCCTTAGCATAGTTTTCAGGCAAGAGAGCATTTTAGATCAAAGGACTTATGTTTATGTTTCTCTTTTGATAGCCTGAAGAGAAACTTCCTGAACCAAAGACATTAGAATGTACGGATGAAGGTTCCATGAAGGTGCCAGACTTAACTCTTCATGTTCAAGGAGCAGTGTGTGTGTTGTCTTCAGGAATGGGGCCTTGTTTATGCATTTGGGAAGAGCAATGTAGTGTCTTGCCAACAACATTGGTTGTTTGGGGATTCCCATGGGACCTCTATCAACAATTCAATTGGATGATACCAAGTCTGAGTACAATAAATCTTATTTGCTGACAAGAGATGGCCAGTTGGAACCTCATCTCCCCGAATATTTAGAGACATAAATATATAAATACAAAGAATAGCCTTAATATATTGTAAGAAGTTTCACCTGTACTAGGTTTCCATACCCAACCCTCAAATACCTGCAATTCTAGCTGTCTCTCTCTGCAATCCCTTCCTCAACTACATCAAGCCTCCAATCTGATCCTTCCATTATGGTTTACTCACCCCCCATCATCTCATAGCAATCTATCTATTCGTTCCTCCAAGGGAGATCAATTTGTCTCACCCCCACGCTCCAGTCCCCTATTCTGTGCCTAACAATCCACAGGTTTTATGGTATGCATTTTATTATACATGGATATTAGTTATTAAATAAACTATAGCCAGCTATTTTTCTTACTCATTCAGTAGCACCTGGTCATAAATAGCATGATAAACTGTTCTGGGTACTCCCTGTTCAATCATTAATCAAGAAGATATACCACAGGCTTGCCCATATGCCAATCTGATGGAAGTAATTCCACAACTAAGGCTCCCTCTTCACTGATGACTCAAGCTTATGTAAAGTTGAGAAAACTAAACCAGTACAGCCTCCTGACAAAAAAAAAACTCCCTTAATGAATGCAGATAGACTCATCAAGGAAGCTGTTATCAGGACTAAGCCTTAAAAGATAACCCTGTGGTCATATGCTTAGCTTATTGTGTTTACAGATTGATGGATATAGATATCTACAAGAGATGAATATTAAGCACACATTTGAAGATTTTTTCTTCAACACTTCTATCATGTCTGTGTCATTTTTCTAAGACATTTGGCTGTATTAATTATGCAAATCACAAACCCAACAACAGCCAATGAATTGCTCTCACTTTGTAAGTTATACCAAGTTCTCTAACAAATTCTGTAATTTTACTTTCAGAATACACCCTAAATGAATCAATATGTTACCTCAAATACTTGTTAACACTTTGGTTCAACCTGCTACAGGTCTTGAATATTTTATTTCACTTTCTATTCATACAATTTTTCTTACTTTTAGTATGTTATTACCACACAGATAATATTAAAATGAAAATTTGTTCATGTCATTCCATGTTCAAAATCTTCCAGTTGCTGTCCATTTGATTCTGGTTAATTTACATTTTATGTTTCCCTTTCTGACTTCTATGCACACCCTGTCATCTTCTCATGCCCAATTACTGTGGTTTTCATGACGTTCCTCATAATCTCTAAACTTTTCTCCTCCAAAGTAAAGCTGCAATGGTTCTTTTCTCTGCTTTCAACATTGGTTCTGATTTTTTTTAATCCTTGACCCGTGTCTTCTCAAAACTGACATTTTCTGATTTCCATCTTCAACTAACAACCCCTTTGAGAAATTTTGTTTTTATACATTTCCAACTTTGCTTGATTCCTTGTCCTATCCTAATACCCATCTGTCCAAATGCTATCGAGTTTGGTCCTAACATGTGCTCCAGTAAGTACATAAGTGTCATGTAAACAAGATTTAGTTTTCATCACTATGATGTCTTGGAAACTAGCTGAGAGTCTACTATAGTTAAAATACCCAATAAAATGTTTTGTTTAAATGAGTTTTGAATAATTATTTGTTTGAATGAATTATTAATAAGTAGGAGCAAGTTGGCTATTGGCCAATCTGATTCTGAATATGCTTTGGTTTATTTCATTTTGTGCTTATTCTATCACAGTATTGTTTTCCTAGTCTTTAGCCTCAGTTTTACTGTAATTAAAAACACCATGTTTGTTCCTTTATAGAAAATCAAATATTTTTGTTTTGTTCTTAATATGAAAAAAACATCATCATTAAACTATACCATATTAAAAACAATTGATTTGTTTTAATTTGCTGGTAAATTAGTTTTCTTTACCTTATTGTAATTTCTTATATTTTACTTGCATTAATAATGACTAACTAGTCTATGTATTATAGATATAAGACATTTATAAGCTATCCATTGATCACTGAAATAAAGACTGCTTTACATTTTAAAAGCTACACTGAAGTGTTAATAAATTTTAGTGTATCATAGTTACTTTAAGGTCCATTTCTCTTTCATTTTTAATTCTAGCATTTAGGAAGTAGTTGTAGGTGAAATATTTCTTGCTAGTTCAATTTAGAGGCAAAGAACAAATTCCCAAAGAGATAAGTATTGTCTCTTTCCAGGGTGCATTTTTAAAGAGGTGATTGAGAAAGGCAAAACATCTATGAAATAGAACAAGTAATGTTTAACTTACCCAGGAAGAAAAGCAGATGAGAAGGCACATGCACTCCATCCTAAGAATACTCACCATTGCTTGCACTACTAAGAAGTATGTGCTAGGCTTTTGTTCTCATCTGACCTGAGAAAGTGTAACACGAGGGGCTGTTTGTTAGGGTTTATGTCCTGTCCATTTTCCACAGCCGGTAAGCCCCCAAAGAAAATTACACAGAGAGTTTACATTAGGCTATAAACTGATTGGCCCATTAGCTCAGGCTTTATATTAGCTCTTATAATGTATATTAACCCATTATTATTATCTATGTAAGCCACATGGCTCAGTACATTTTTAGGGGGCAGATCACATCCTGCTTTTTCTATGATCTGGGCAGGACTTCAGAGGAATGGTCTTCCTCCTTCCCAGCATTCTCCTGTTCACATCGCCCTGCCTCTACTTTCTTTCTGGTTGACCCGCCTATACTTCCTGCCTGGCCAATCAGCGCTTATTTAAAACA
>LOJH01027372.1:4224-25143 GCA_001685095.1 Ellobius talpinus
GTGGCCTGTCTCTTAAAGAGACACAACAATCATTACAATATTGTTTATATTTTGATCAATAAATCTTGCCTGAAGACCAGAGGCAAAGCTAAAGCCACTAGAGGTCAGGCAATGATGATACATACCTTTAATCTGAGGATTTGGGAGTCACATGCCTTTAATCCCAGCACTAGAGGGAATATAAAATGGGAGGAGAGAGAGGCTTGGTCTGCTTATTTTGCATTTGTCCAACCTTGGTAGAGGTAAGAGTTCTCTAGTGGCTTGGCTGCTATGCTTTTCTGGTTTTCGAGTTGAACCCCAATTTCTGTCTCTGGGTTTTTATTATTCATGCTACACACAATCTTTTGGCTAAGATCAAGTAAAACAGTCACAGGGCTGGAGGGGTTAAGGGGTTAACTTAGGGGTTAAGAGTATTGGTTGCTCCTGCAGAGGCCTAAGTTAAATTGCCAGTGTCCAGGTTCCATGACTGTAACTACAGCTCTAGGGGATCCAACATTCTCTCCTGGCTTCTGTTTGTGTGTGTGCACATATGTGCACTTGCATGCACACACACACACATGTACACACAAATAAAAGTAAAATCTTTGTAAAAATTTTTTTCAGAGGTTAGAATACTGAATCCAAGGTCTCCTATTGCTGTGCGCTGTCTAAGGGTCATCAGTGTCTAAGGTCCTGGTGCCAACAGTGTCTAAAGTCCTGGTGCAATCATGGTATTCTCTCTAAACCTTACTTCACCTGTCAATCAATTGGAACCCCTTAGGACACAGTCCTCAAGGCTTGCCTCTGGCTCACTGCCGCGATGTATACATATTTAAATATCACTCTTGATCTAGTCATGTGGGCACCCACCTGCCTAGAAAGCCCCTCCTGCATCTAGCACCCCTAAAACAGCCTTTTAGTCTCAGGGCTTTTCTGGCTGAGAAGGGGCTCCTTACACCAGCTTGAGATCTGTCCCCCACCTCCTTCTACAGCAGAGTCATTCTTTGGGTCCAGATTGAATGGCAGTGTCCTTCCACACATCAGAAGCTCAGGTATTGAAAAGAGAACCCCTCCCTGGGCAGCCTTTTCCCAAACCACAGCAATCTAAGAGTCTCTTCAAGGGGGCTAGAGAGATGGCTCAGTGGTTAAGAGCACCGGCTGCTCTTCTGGGCGACCCAGCTTCAATTCCCAGCACCTGCATGGCAGCTCACAACTGTCTGTAACTCCAGCTCCAGAGGATCTGGCATCCTCAGACAGACATACTTGCCTGCAAAACACTAATGTACATAAAACAAAAATAAATCATAAAAATAAAGAGGGCCTCAGGCTGGATCCCAGGCGAGGGCCATTTGTCAGTGAACTCGGCCGTTCCTGTTGCTTGAGTTGCAGTGTGTAGCTCCCACTCATCAATGGCTGTCAGATTCCAGAGGCCCCAGTGCCAAATAGCACAGGCACCTGGGACAAGGTTGAGGGGGACCATTCGTGACTGGGATCTCAGTCACCCAATGGCCTGTTTAGCCTTACAAATGTCTCCCCAGGAGGACGTTTCCCTGTCTGGCTGGGAAAATGCAGAGGCAGACCCAGAGGTCCTGAAGGAAGGCTCTCACCCTCTACCCCACAGCCCTCTGCTCCCACCACAGTCACGGCACAGCCCCCTGCCCTGGTCTCCCGTCTTCTCTCACCATCTTTCAGTAAGATACATCGGCTTCCTGGATTCCAGCTTCTTTGCCATCTGAGAGCCCTGTCAACCTGTCTCAGGTATCTTTGCCGTGATCAAACGCCCGACATGACATCTTAATAGATCTTTTATTTTTGTCTCACAATCTCTGAGGCTTCAGCCACCGTGGTGAGGGAGGAACGGTGGGACAGCTCAGCTTATAATGACAAAGGCATCTGGTAGAGGCTGTCAACAACACAGAGTCCAGGAAATAGAGATCTTGACAGGAAGGAGCCAGGATGACATACCTACAGGGTATGTCCTTCCTCCTGCTAGATGCTTCATGCTGAAGGTTCCTCAGCCTCTCAGAAAAGCACCAGCAGCTGGAACAAACCCTACTCCAGACAGAAGCTGGTGGGGGACAGGAGCTGGCAGGAGACAGGAGCTGGTGGGGGGCAGTATCTCATACTGAAGCCACCGTGTCACCCCTTCTAGAGCGGACTCATCCTCCTGTCCCCTCCTGCCTCCCCCGTACCCACTGTTGTAAGCAGAACACATCCTTTCAAAGGGTCTCTTAGCCTGTCCATACCTAAATTACAGTCTCTCACTGACCAGGAAGTTGCCAGAGTAGTTGTCGGGTGAGCCCCAGGGACCCACCTGGCTCTGGCTCCCCAGAGGTGGAATTACTAACACGTGTCCCACACCTGGCTTTTTAAAAACTGGGTTTAGGAGCTCAAACGTGGCCCCCCTCCTACTTGTAAGGCAAGCACTTCACAGACAGCCACCTCTGAGGTGTCCCTGTGTCTTGAGATGCGGTGAGAACGTAGTCCTCTTGTGAGAGAAAGTACTCCATGACCTCACTACAACAATGCTGAGAACCATATGACCTCTGTCCCACTCCGTAGCCAGCATTGAGCAGATCACCAGCCCTGGATCAACACTTAATGAAATCACCAGTCTTTTCAAGATACTGTCTCCACGGTGATACCTTCAGTTCCTATGGCAACCCTGTGAGTCAACAACTACCACCTCTACTTAAAATCCATGAAACTGACCCAGTCAGGGTGGTGAAGTGACCTTCCCAGGGTCACACAGCGCCTGAGCAGCATGGATAAGGAGAGACAAAGCCAAGACAGTCTGAGGTGGCACTGTGGGCTCTCTTCTGAGGTAACCCCTCTGTCTGCAGGACCCTAAATGCTACCCTGTGATGACCACAGATCAATTCAAGCTTCAGCTGTCAGCCTGGTCTCAAGGAATTAGGGTCAGAGGCTCGGATGAACAGAAAGACTCTGATAAGCACTCTGGAGTCACAGGCCCTTGCTTAGGGTCCCTGACAGGGCAGATCTCACTGAGCAGCTGTCTCAGGCTCTTCCCTTCCTTAAGTAGCAAACTTAGATAAAACAAATGTCTCTGGCTATTTTGGTAAATTATAATATATATAAATATATATATAATATGTATTTAAATGCCAAGAAATCTAAGCAGCAGGAGATGGCCTGTCTTAGGCTTACCATATATTCAGCATATGCCACTGATTTCTCTTTCATATCCCCCCTCAGGAAACCTTGGCTCATACAGTTGATAAACATTATTTTTTTGGAGTCCAACAGATTCAAAATATAGCTTGCCTGGTTGCATCTAATTTAACGTAGTCAAGGGTCTCTCTTTCACAGCTGTCTGAGGACAAATCTAACAATCAAAGTTGCTTCTTGAAGGTCATCAGGGAGGAAGCGTAGAGAGAATCTGCAAGACAGGGTCATTCCCACTCAGCAGGGTCTGTTCAGCCTCATATTGGTCCTACTAGCCCATCGCCCCCATTTCACAAGGTCACTTGTGAGCCCACGCCACATGAACTCATACTCAGGGAACACACGGAACAAAAGAAATCTGACATCCCAGTTAAAAAATGCCAAAACTTGCCAGGAAGTCGAGCACTCAGAAGGCAGGGGCAGAGGATCTCTGTGAGCTCAAGGTCAGCCTGGTCTACAGAGTGAGTTCCAGGACAGCCAGGGCTCCCCAGAGAAAACCTGTCTCAAAAAAACAGACAAACAAAACCCCAAAACCCAAAACAAATCAATTCAAAAGTCAATGAGTCGAAAAGGAAAAGGAAAATGTTTTTCTCCCTCAGGAGCCCCCATCCCTCCATCCCTCCACCTCAGGGCAGCATTTCAAATGCTGACACGGTAGGGTGGGGCCAAGGTGGGACACTCTTGTTTTAGGGGATGTTGGGGCTTGAACCTATGACCTGGCTCCCTTAGGCAGGAACTGTACCACTGAGGTATAATTCAGCCTAGGTTCTGCTAAGGGAGGGAACTGTAACACAGGTACAGTTCAGCCTGGGTTCTGCAAGCTCCTTTGGGAGATGAAAGCCTGGATCTAGACCACGCTGAAGTCTCAGAGCCCTGCTCTCTCAGCTACCAAGGGGGATCCCCTGGGTTCCTGTTGCCCAGTACAACCAGCTTATGTGAAGGCATGTGATGCATGTTTCTGTAGGAAAACATTCATGATGTGATACATGTCGTCATGGTTTGAATAGGAAGGCCCCCATGGACTCATGTGTTTGAATGCTTGGCCTAAAGGGAATGGCACTGCTAGGAGGTGTGGCCTTGTTGGAGGAGGTGTGGTCTTGTTGGAGGAGGTGTGGCCTTGTTGGAGGAGGTGTGGCCTTGTTGGAGGAGGTGTGGNCTTGTTGGAGGAGGTGTGGCCTTGTTGGAGGAGGTGTGGTCTTGTTAGAGGAGGTGTGGCCTTTTTGGAGGAGGTGTGGTCTTGTTGGAGGAGGTGTGTCACTATGGGTTCAGGCTTTGAGGTCTCATATATGCTCAAACTATGCCCAGAAGGGGACAGTTCTCTTCCTGTTGCCTGCGGATCAGATGTAGAACTCTCAACTCCTCCAGCACATGTCTGCCTGTGTGCCTCCATGTCCTTCCAAGACAATAGTGTACTAAAGCTCTGAAACTGCAAGCCAGCCCCAGTTAAATGGTTTCCTTGATAGGAGTTGCCGTGGTCATGGTTTCTCTTCATAGTGACAGAAATCCTAGCCAAGACACATGTCTACTGTAGAAACACATACGCAAACTATTCTGCTATTTTGGAGGACACTGGTAGTAAGCACACTGGATAGCATGCCACCACCATCATACCCATCCCCAAAGACTTGCATCTCCCCTTCTAATGCTCTGAAATCATTACATACTCATCCCTGAGCTAGACATGGAGCATACACCTGTAGTCCCGGGCAACAGGAGCCTGAGGCAGAGGCATGATGAGCTCAAAGTCAGCCTGAGCTACTTAATGACTTGGTCTCCAAAACAAAAGAGGAAACAGCAAAACAAATAATAAAGCCACTTCCCATTCCATCTCCTTCCAGTCCCCGGGAACCATGGTTCTACTGTTGATCTCTGGGTCCCCTCATAAAAGTAGAATCATAAAGTGTTCATCCTGTGTCTGGCTTATTTTCCTAGTGTAATGCTTTTAAGATTTTCCTAGGTTGTAAGGTGTCAGAATTTGCTTCCTTTCTAAGACTACATAGTGTTCCATTGTAGGGCTGTACCACAGTTTATCCATCTACTTACCCACGAACACTCGGGTTGTGCCCACCTTTGACTGGTGTGATGGCACACTGTGCGTTGTGATACATGTTCTTAAATGAACATCACGTACATTGATGATAAGCCCCTCCCCTCCTGAAGAAAGTCCCTAGTTTAGACAAGCATAAGCAAAATCGCCGACAGCATGCTATCCCAGAAGAGACTTATTTGGGATTGGAAACTCTGAAGATGGCTGAACCAAAGCTAGGGAAGCCACTTGCTGTGTGACATGGGATGCACTCCCAGCCCTTCTGGGCATAAGTGTCCCTCTCCATAAAATGGGGAGGGTGAAAGTGAAGATTAATAGTTCACACAACCCTGGGCCTGACACGTGAGTCTTCATCAGTCCATGTCACAGTCACCATAGCAACCATGGTCTGTACACGTGTGGACCCCTGTAGTGAATCACCAGCAGAATGGCTCCATGCAGGAGCAACATTCACAGTTTCAGTCTTCAAAAGTTTCACCGGTCAGTGTCAGTCACAGAAATAGTGAGCCACTGACAGTTCTTAAGGAGAGGATGTACAAGGATGCTAACAGGCCCCAAATTCAGATCCAGGGTAATCTGTTGATCTTTCCTTTATCTCTAAAATGAACTGATGAATAAATACATTCGTAAATGGATGTAAAGGGTCCCCTTTCCTCCCTGTGGCAGTCAGCTGTAATTGTCAACCTGACAGGACTAGAGTCACTTGGAAAGGGTCCCAATGAGGGACTATCTACACTGGGTTAGCCTGTGGGCATGTTTGTGGGGGATTGTTCATGCCTGTAGGAAGACCCAACCCACTGTGGGTGGCACCATTCCCTAGGCAGGGGGTGGGGTCCTGAACTTGTAGGGGAGGAGTGCTGGAGCATGCAGACATTCATCTCTCTGTGGGTGTGGTATGCACTAGCTGTCTGAGGTTCCTGCCTGGACTTCCCCCAAATCCTGGGCTGGAACCTAGAACTGTGAGTGGAAATAAACCCCTTTTTTCCCAGAGCTGCTCTTTGATGGGATATTTTATCACAGCAACAGAATGGAAACCAGACCCTCCTCCAGTAATTACGTTTTCATTTTTTTGTGAAAACTATAGGGAACAAAATGTGTGTGTGCGCGCGCTGCACACACACACACACACACACACACACACACCGTAGGGTGGATTTGGTTTTGGTTTTTGAAATGGGGTCTCACTGTTTTGCTCAGGTTGCCCTGCTTGTCCTCCTGAGTATCTGGGACCTCAGGTACATGCCTGCACCAGGCCAACTATCTGGCTTTGTGGTGTGGGTCCCCTCCCAGGGTAGGGTGGCTACTACTGGACAGGTCTGCCCATTTCTCATTCAGTTTTATAATACCAGATGTACCCTTTGGCCTGGCGCAGTCGGCAAGTGTTTGTCAACTAAACAAATGCACTCCAGGGGCACCCGTGCCAGGGGCACTCATGCAATGTAAGAGTTGAGAGTCTGGGTAGACTGTGTTCATTTGTTTCAGGTAGAAAAATGTAGCACAAAGCTTATTGCTTCAACTGTTTTTAAATTTACAACTCAGCAACATTTAAGGTATTCACATGGCGTTATCACTCTCACCCCAGAGTGAAGCCTGGTCCCCACTTAAAAGTCACTCCCTGTTGCTTGGCAACTGCCTGGCTCCTGGCAACCAGCATCTTGCACTTCTGTCTCTCCAGATACCCTAGCTCTGGCCACACTATATGTGCACCAGACTTACAAGGACTCTTGTGATTGGCTTTAACTCAGTGTGAAGATTTTGTGTGTTCTATAGCCTGTGTTGGTGACTAGGGGACCTTCTTAGTTCACAGATGGACCACAGTGGAGCCTGCTTGGGCCGGCTGTCCAGGGCACACTCACTTTAAACACTCAGGACTTTTCAGATCCTACTATTTACCCACTGGTGGCTTGAACTTGGCCATCCATCATGGGAATATGTAGCCCACTGGTGCTGAAAAACGGGGTGCATGAAAGTCAGTTCTCAGCCTGGTCCTCAGCTTGAAGGCCTCTTGTGGTCTCCATCAGCAGCCCCCAGTGTTGTCCCATAAACACATGCTCTTAGCACAATCTGGTTCTTTCTGGATAGTTGCTTCTCAAGAGGTGCATGCATCGCCCCCCCCCAAGCTGGTGTCCTCTCAAAGGCAGTTTATCTCCTATCCTTTTCCTGTAGAGGACACCTGTCATCCAGCTGGGACACTCCAGACTGATGGGACTCTGGTTGGAGTCCTGTGTCCTTATCCTCCTGGGTGGAGGATGAGCTGCAGACAACCTGCCCAGCCCACAGGTAACATGGAGGTCCCTTAGCCCTGCTTCATGGTGAGGGGTCCCAGGAGTGATGGACACTCTTGTCTGATTCCCAGCAGCTCCCAGGAACTTCAAAATGAAACCTCCCCCCCGGGCAGACCTTGGGGCCCAGCTATCTGTGTTGTAAGCAGGTTGAGGGTTCTGGCGATTCCTGTATCATGGTGACAGTCTGCAGAGGTCAGCAGGCTGGACCTGAGCTGTGTACTTGGATTGTGGCTTTAGAACACACCATTCTCTGTGTCTCTAACCTGCTTAGCTCTGGCCGCTCATCCATTTCCACACCTGTAGACGCTCAGGGTGACTCTGACCAGGAGCCAGGTGATTATAGCTCAGGGCTGCAACTGCAAAGAAAGCCAGGCTGGAGGTTTAGCTCCTTCAAGCTGTGTGACCCAGGGCAATCCCTGCATCCCTGAGCACCTCATTCAATGTGAACTAGAACCTAATTCTTAGGTTGGTTGCCAGGGAACTGGGATGACTTTTCTAAAAGCTAGGAGTTGTCAGAGCTGGAAGAATGGCCGAGTGTGTAAAGTCCTTGCTGTGGAAGCATCAGGACCCATGTTTGGTCCCCAGTACCCACGAACTGTGAACCTGTGATCCTGGTGCTGGGAGGTAGAGACAGGAAGAGAGGTGGAACACTGGTCAGCCACGAGCTGCAAATTCATTGAGATTGTCACTCAGAAAGAAGGTGGAGAGGCTGGAGAGATGGCTCAGTGGCTCAGAGCACTGGCTGCTCTTCCAGAAGACCTGGGATCAGTCCCTAGTACCCACAAGGCTTTTCACAGTCAACTGTAACTCCAGTACCAGGGGAATCTGACGCCCTCTTCTGGCCTCCATAGGTATTGCATTCATGTGATACATACAGGCAAAACACCCACCTATATAAAGTAAAAATAAAGAAAATCTCAAGAAAAACCCCGTTAAAAACAATAATGTGAAAAACAATACAGGAAGACATTTGATGTTGACCTCTGGCCTCAATATGTATGTACAAGCATGTGTGCATGTGTAACACACACACACACACACACACCAGCGAGGGCTTCACACAGCTCCTGGCTTTGGCAAGCTTTAATTAAGCACCAGCTGTGTGCTGACTCAGGTGCACTATTGACATCTAATTTGCAGGGGACACAGCTCCCTTTCCTGGGCAGACACCTGCCCAGAGCTGTTGGCTTCTCAGGGGGTCGCTCCCATAGAGCACCACCCTTGTGGCCATGGAGGTCACACCCTTTGAACCAGAGGTGGTGTAGCCAAAGACTGGCCTGTATGTAGGTCACCACAGCTCTCAATGGGGATGGTCCATGCTGCACGCTCCCTAGGGATGTGGTGGAGTCTTTGTCTTGCTTCTCTTGCTCTCTCCCAGTCCCCCAGTTTGCAGTGGGCATTTTCCAAAGAGCACTTTGTCAGGAAATCAGTGGCCCAGGAATTCACTTTGCATTCTTCTCAGAAACAGGAAAACCCATCTTAGAACTCACATGGACACCCAGAGGACCCTAGAAAGCAAAAGCCACAATGTCTTATGGGTCCTGATATCAAAATTCATTTTTTTGTTTATTTGTTTCACATTCTTCAAGACAAGGTTTCTCTGTGTACCCCTGGCTTGCCTGGAACTCACTCTGTAGACCAGGCTAGCCTCAAACTCACAGAGATCTGCCTCCCAAGTGCTAAGATTAAAGACATGTGCCACCATTACCTGGCTCAAAATTAATTTTTAAAATAATTTGAAAAAATACTTGCTGCAAAGCTATGCAGGTCAAATCTGTGTGTCACTTGCCCCAACAGATAGCTCAATGAATACAAAGCTAGGAGAAGCCCTGACTTCAGCAAGGGCATACAACTGCCTAACAGGGAAGGGAGAGCAGAATAAAGTCAGCTCTAAACTTACACTGTCTAAAACACTCAGCTCCAAGTGCATCAAAGACAAAACTCATAAACCTTTAGAAGAGGGACTGGCAAGATGATTCAGTGGGTAAAGGTTCTTGCTGCCTTAGGGACCGACATAGTGGAAAGAGAGAAGAGACTCCTGTAAGTTGTCTTCTGCCCTCTGCAGGTATGCTGTGATATGCATATATGTGCATGTGTATGCGTGCTTGTGCTCACATACACATAAATGGTTAGGAGAAAACAGAACACTTTATGACCTTGCATCCCATGGTGACTGTTCTGGACATGACAGAGGCACAGGTAATAAAAGCAAAACCAGATGTTTGACCTTCTCAATGTAGAAACTCTCCTTGTGTCTAACGATACATTCAGACAGAAGAGCCCGGGCATGGACTCAGGAAAATATTTGCAAATTAGATAATTGGTAAGATCTGCTGCCCAGATGAGCAAGAACAACTCAGGAGGTGTGCTGACATGACATGGGCTTTTCATCCCGGAACTTCAGAGGCTGAGACAGGAGGATAGTGAGTTTGAGGCCAGAATGGGCAACAGAGAGAAAATCCAAAAAACAGATATTTAGTTTAAAGCACTTGAATAGACATTGCTTCCAAGTCTGTTTCCCAACAGCCCATGCAAGCTCAGTGTCAGAAAGATGCTAATGAAGGGCTGGCGGGGTGGCTTAGGCACTGCAAAAGGCTCCTGCTACTGTCCTTACAGCCTGAGTTTCACGCCTGCAGTCCTACATGGTAGAAGGAGAGAACTGACCCCTGGTGTTTGTCTTCTGACTTGCAGGCATGTGTTGTGGGGTGTGCACATACACACTTGTGCAATTTTAAATTTTGAAAATACATTTTAAAAAGAAAGCTGCAAAGGAAAGCCCCAGTGAGCTAGCTGCTGCAGTGCAGTCGCCAGGTTCAGACAAACAGAAGCGAGCAATGACTGGCAAGTACAAACGGAAGCAGGAATCTGTGGGAATATTAAGTGGTGTGTGAGACATCCTGGCAGTCCCTCAGAATTTTAAACATTGATCAGCTTATACCCCAAAGAAGTAAAATCAAGGACTCAAACCAAAATCTGTAGTCCCTGTTTGTCACAGCATCCTTCACAATGAACAAAAGATGGGGGAACCTACGTCCCTGCAGGGTGGGGAACGGACACACTGTGGTATGTCCATACAAGGAATATCACTCGGCCTTTATAAAGGAGTGTGGAGCTGGGCTTTGTAATGATTCAGGCCAGTAACCTTAGCCATTCAGGAGGCTGAGGCAGAAGGATCACAAGTTCAAGGCTAGCTAGCCTTGGCTACAGAGCGAGTTTAAGGCTAGCCCAGTATCTTAGTGGAATCATTCTAAAAGTGAAAAGAGGGTGACAGGCGTATCTTGGTGGCACAGTGCTTGCTTCTGAGGCACAGGCTCTAGATCCAACCCCAGGACTGAAAGGGAACAGGAATAAAACACTGGTTCACTTACATGAGCTCTCATAGCAGCTGAGTTCACAGAGATCGACGACTTCTGGGTGCTGGGTGCAGAAAGGAATGGAGAGTTGGGGCTAAAGGGTACAGAGTTTGAGATGTAAAGATGGAACAGGTCCAGAGATGGGGGTGGGTGGTGATAGCTGCAAGCCTTCTTTAACCTGCTAAAATGGTTAACGCTTTAACGCTTAAAATGGTTAGGGTGCCCATGGTTATGCTATGGGCATTTTACAACATCAAAAACAAAATAGAGGAAGAAGGAGGAACAAGAAATGAAGATGCCATTTTAGACTGTGCTTCTGGAAAATACCACAGTCATCCTAGCCTGTGTGTAAATATGCAAACAGCCTCCAGAGGGGACGATGGCCAGCCCCTTCTCAGGGTGTTTCGAGGGTTAAATTGAATAAGAAGCCATGTATGACTGAGGAAGAGCCACTTGTTTGGAGACAAATCTGTGGCGTCAACTGAATGGCACCCCAGAGGTGGTGGTGTCTTGTGGCTCAGCCAGAGGGAAGTGTTGAGGGGAAAAGAGAGATTTCTGTACAACTTTATACACTTGAAATAGCTCTACCTAAAGCATTTCCCACAAAGGTTTGGAGTACACGGGAGCTATGGCAGATCTGGAGAGAGACAGTTCTAGTGTGCTTGGAGCAGGATACTTGGAGCCAGGCAGACCTGGGATAGAACCCTTGTTCCATGCCTCTAGAGTTGTATGATGGGGACTTGGGCATGTCACATGATGCCAGGGCCTCAGTTTCTCTTGTCTACAAAATGGCAATAACAGCAGCCTCATAGAGATGCTGTGCAGACTAAGCATGCAGAAAATGCCAGGCGAGGCACACAAAGCACATTGGCCCCATACTATTCCATGAGACGCTGCATTGGCCCCATGCTATTCCGCAGAATGCTGCATTGGCCCCATACTATTCCATGAGATGCTGCATTGGCCCCATACCATTCCATGAGACGCTGCATTGGCCCCATACCATTCAATGGAATGCTGCATTGGCCCCATATTATTCCACGGAATGCTGCCTTGGCCCGTACTATTCCATGGAATGCTGGAGGCAGAAGTGTCAGTCACAGGCGTTACACTCAGCCACCCCACCCTGTACCTGGTCCATTTCCAGGTGCAGTGTTGCTAAAGATGAAGATCCTGCCTGTTCTTACATCCCTATGACCAGGCATGTGTGTATTCTAGAAACTTCCCAAGCAGGGAAGCTTCCCTATGCTTTTGAAACAAACACATTCCATGCCAGAGCACGGTGAGTCTCCATGGGTCCATGGAATAATTCAAGAGTTGCACACACTTGTAACTCTTGAAGGAGGGTCAGTTGGGAGCGCACTGGCCTAGCATGTATGAGACCCTGCCTTTGAGTCTCAGCACAGATTGAGTATGTCAATCATCCCATCATTCAGGAGGTAAAGGTTGGAAGATCTGAAGTTCAAAGTTACCCTCAGCTGTATAATGAATTCAGGCCAGCCTGGGCTATGTAATTACATCTTAATAATAATGATAGCAGTGGTTGGTACTGAGCTTGCCCACCCCTTCTGCCTCTTTAAACCAAGGGTTCATTTTGCTCAGTTGCTCACATGGCCCCTCTACTGCCTGTGATTTTTCAGTCACATGGAAATGAATCTTCCATACTGGACAGCTCCCTCTCTGGAGCTGGGGAGCGCATTTGACTGTCGGTGACTTCAGACCTGGATGACTGAGAGCAGGGGTCTTGTGCTTGGGTGGGAAAGGTTACAAGGAAACTATTCACACTGTCCTGAGTCTCAAAGTCTCTCAGAGACGCCATGCCTCCCCTAGAGAGATGAGAAATAGCTACGTTTGGACCAGGAATTGTGTCATGCACCTATGAAGCACCTGGAGGCTGAGGCGGGAGCATCTGGAGTTCAAGGCCAGCCTGGGCTATAGGGAGACCATCTATTTTTTTAAAAAAAAGAGTGGAGGAAGGAAGGAAAGAGGGAGGGATGAGGGAAGAATATATAGTTTGAGGAACGAGTGGCACAATGTACAGGTCTGTGGAGACTCAAATTCAAATATCTTCAGGGCCAGACAAATGGGCAAAGTGGGGAGTGGGGAGAAGCAGAGGAGCATGGAAGTGAGGTCACAGCCCTCAGGGCTGGAGGCCATTTAGGGAAAAGAAGACTGAGGTCAGGAGACCTGGGAATGTAATGTGGCTATTAATGTGGAATCTCCCCCAATTTAAAGTTTTGGGCGGTCCCTTTAAATCAGCAGTTCTAAACCTGTGATATCAGATATCCTGCACATCAGATATTTATATTACAATTCATAACAGTAGCAAGATTTTATGAAGTAGCAACAAAAGTAATGTTATGGTTGGGGTCACCACGACATGAGGAAACCCTGCTGTCAGTCAAAGCCGCATAGACCAGAGCAACTTTTCTTCATACCTGTCATAGACAGATGTGTCTACCCAAGCAAGTAGCCCTGCACTGCACACACACAATGCTCGTGATGCTCTTGGCCATGTGACATTGAACTCAGGAAGCTTGGTCACCTCATTGCTGTCTGTGTAACACACACTATAATGTTCCACAGCTAGGAAACAGCCACCCACGCTTTCTGAGAACTCTTAGGCAATGTGCAAGGCTATGTCAAAACAGAACTCAGGCCCAGGACAAAGTCACAGCCATGCACATGAGAACACCAGCCGCCAATACTGTCAAGAGATCAATAACTCCCAGCGTTACCACTACCCTGTTTCCTCCCACCCAGCCCTCCAGTTGGTGAGCACATGCTCTTTACCTGTCAAAGGTGGGAAAGCTAGGCAGCAAAGCTGTCCCGAGGGAGCTCCAGCCATCTTGATCACATTTGCCTTCTTCTCTAGGGTGGTGAAATTCCGCCGCACAGGAGAGAGCGCAAGGTCAGAGGACGATGTGGCTTCCGGAGAGCATGATGTTCAGATCGAGGGGGTCCGAGTGGGCCTAGAAGCAGTTGAGCTGGATGATGGGGCTGCTGTGCCCAAGGAGTTTGCCAATCCCACTGATGGTAAGACCGGAGACTCAGGCATTAGCCTGGCACTCTGCCTGCCGTGGTGGTCTTACGAAGTTCTTGTGAAGGGGTAGTTGGGAAGGCACAGAGCACTGAAGGTGACATTGGAAAGGTAGGCTGGGACTCCAAGGCCTACTTCAGGAGGGCATGGTTCCCTCACAATCCCTGCTAGATGCATCGTTGTGCACTTGGCTGAGAAGGGCAGCAACAACGCTGCTGCCGCTGACAGTGCTGAGGGTGGTGCTGATGGTTATGATGTTGAAAATGGTTGTAGTGATGACAACGATGATGATTATGATATGGTGACTATGGTGATGGTGGTGGTAATGGTGATGGTGGCAGTAAAGATGGTGGTAATGAGCTGGGCAGCAGTGGTGCACACCTTTAATCTCAGCACTTGGGAGGCAGAAGTAGGCGGATCTCTGTGTTCGAAGCCAGTCTGGTCCACAGAGTGAGTTCCGGGACAGCTAGGGATGTTACACAGAGAAAAAAAATGATGGCGGTAGTGATGGTGATAACCATGATGATGGCCATTGTGGTGATGGAGTAATGATGGTGATGGTAGTGCTTGTCTCAGTCAGGGTTTCTCTTGCTCTGAAGAGACACCATGACCATTGCAACTCTTATCAAGGAAAGCATTGTGGAGTGTTCTGTGTTGTGTGGGTCGATTGAAGGAAGAGGTCACTCCAAGATGAAATTTTAAGGCCTGTGTAGTCTCTCACAAACTGAACTGAATCCCGAACAGCCGTACAAAGGCACATTTATTGGTTGTTACACAAAGCTGTTTTTTAGGTAAATTATTCCTCATGCCAAGGTCCTCTCTAAAGGGAAGCATCACGTGCCCTCATGACTTTAGTTCTTTATTGTTTATTATTTGCAATGCACGATAATCTCAGAGCCTCAGGTATGCCAGAGGCATCTTGTGGCCAAAGTCATGTGAAGGCTGTAACGTCCCTTCAGAAAAACAATTCTCCAAATCACGTAAAACAATCGTTTTCCACAATGATTTGTCAAGGTCAAAGTCCTTCTAGAAAACGATTCATTCTAGTGTCTACCCCAGATACAGCAACCCTGCTAAATTCTCACAACAAACATTAAATTGGGGTGGCTTACAGTTCATCATGGAGGGCAATGGGGACATGCAGACAGACATGGTGCTGGAGAAGGAGCTGAGAGTTCTACATCTTGATCCACAGGGAGCAGAAGTAGACTGTGTGCCACATTGGGTTAACCTGAGCATACAAGACCTCGAAGGCCGTCCCCCACAGCAATACACTTCCTCCAACAGGGCACTAATAGTGTCACTCCCTATGGGTCTGTGGGGGACATTTTTTTCAAACCACCACAGTAGTGGTGGTGGTGACGGTCATGATTGGTAGTGGTGATGATGGTGACGGTCATGATTGGTGGTGGTGATGATGGTGACGGTCATGATTGGTGGTGGTGATGGTGATGGCGGTGACGGTCATGATTGGTGGTGGTGATGATGGTGATGGTCATGATTGATGGTGATGGTGGTGATGGTCATGATTGATGGTGGTGATGATGGTGACAGTCATGATTGGTGGTGGTGATGATGGTGATGGTCATGATTGATGGTGGTGATGATGGTGATGGACATGATTTGTGGTGGTGATGATGGTGATGGTCATGATTGGTGGTGGTGATGATGGTGATGGTCATGATTGGTGGTGGTGATGATGGTGATGGTCATGATTGGTGGCGATGGTGGTGATGGTCATGATTGGTGGTGGTGATGAGGGTGATGTGGGTGATGATAATAAAGAAAATGGCTATGATGTTAGTTCTTATAGCAGCACATGCTATGGTTAATTAGCCTGTCTGGGGACCACCATCCAAGAGGTATTGACCCCATCTCTCCTCCCCTTTTGCCTTCCTAGACACTTTCATGGTGGAAGATGCGGTGGAAGCCATTGGGTTTGGAAGATTTCAGTGGAAGCTCTCTGTTCTCACTGGCTTAGCTTGGGTAAGTATCTGGGCATAGCATCTCATGGACACCCCAAGGATCCCCCTGAAGCTCAGCTAGGTACCATGGCAACAGGAATAGCACAGCTCATCCCACACAGAGCTTCTGCCTGAATGCCAATCAGCAAAGTTCATATAGAGTGGTGGTCCAGGTGCATGCTGGGAGGAAGGTGGACATGGTTGGCCATCACCCTCAGAAAGCATCCAGCTACAGAAGTGAATCCCTGCCCTTGGGGACTCAGGGCTACTGTGAGGTGATAGTGTTGGGTCATATCCCTGCCCAGGAAAACACACTTCATAGAAAGTTGCATCTGGGTTAGGAGTATAGTTCAGCATGTTTGCCCAACTGTGTGCTAGGCACTGGGTTCTCCCCCCAGCACTGCAAAACATAAAATAAAGCAAAGAGTGACTTCCGATTCAAGGTGTCCATAAACAATAGCTAAGGAACCCTTATAGAGCTACAACACTGAATCCTTAATCTAGCTGCAATGCTTCTCTGAGCGTGATGTGAGATGTGACCTGAGCACATGTATTTCAAAACGGGCCATCAGTTTCTCTGCTGCCATTTCTTTCACTAATTAAAACAGACTTTACTGTGTCCCACGCTCCTGTAGCCTGTGTGTGGTTCTGCCCTTACTGTGCCCCACACTCCCATGGCCTGTGTATGGGTCTGCCCTTACTGCGTCCCACACTCCTGTGTCCTGTGTGTGGGTCTGCCCTTACCGTGCCCACACTCCCGTGGTTTGTTTGGGTCTGCCCTTACTGTGTCCCACACTCCCTTGGCTTGTGTGGGTCTGCCCTTACTGTGTCCCACACTCCCTTGGCTTGTGTGGGTCTGCCTTTACTGTGCCCACACTCCTGTGGCTTGTGTGGGTCTGCCCTTACTGTGCCCCCACATTCCTGTGGCCTGTGTATGGGTCTTCCCTTACTGTGCCCCCACATTCCCGTGGCCTGTGTGTAGGTCTGCCCTTACTGTGCCCCACACTCCCATGGCTTGTGTGGGTCTGCCCTTACTGTGCCCACACTCCCATGGCCTGTGTATGGGTCTGCTCTTACTGTGCCCCACACTCCCATGGCCTGTGTGTGGGTCTGTCCTTACTGTGTCCCATACTCCCATGGCCTGTGTGTGGATCTGCCCTTACTGTGCCCCCACACTTCTGTGACCTGTGTGTGGGTCTGCCCTTACTGTGCCCCACATTCCTGTGGCCTGTGTGTGGGTCTGTCCTTACTGTGCCCTACACTCCCATGGCCTGTGTATGGATCTGCTCTTACTGTGCCCCACACTCCCATGACTTTTGGGGTGGGTCTGTTTTTAACTTTCCAATATTCTGTCTAGTCACAAAGTAGTATCAAGACATTTAGTAACTGGGTCTTCTTAATATATGCTAGTATATTCAAACACTGTGTTCATTAAATACGCAGAGAATTCTTCATGAACACATGACCTACCAGCAAAAGACAAACGAGTAACTGCACCGAAGAAAAAAGACCACACTGTCTTTCTGTCTCTGTGAAAATGTGTGCTCAGCTTTTAGGCACGTGGCACCTTCTCACTTCATCTGGGGAACACCTGTGTTTCTTATTATGTGTGTGTGTGTGCATGTGTGGGTATCATGGTGAACATGTATGTGGTGGTCAGAGGACAACTGGCAGGAACAGGAGTTGGTTTATTCCTTTCACCATGTGGATCCTGGGGATCAAATTCATTGCCCCAGGCTTGGCAGCAAGTGTTTTTTATTATTAAGCAGTCTATAGTGGTATATTATCTATTTTTAATAAATAAAGCTTGCCTGAAGATCAGAGAGCAAAGCATCCATACTAGTCAACCATACAGGCCAGGCAGTGGTGGCATGCACCTTTAATCCCAGGACTTGGGAGACAGAGGCAGATGCATCTCTGTGAGTTCAAGGCTACCCTGGGCTACGTGAGATTGAATCTATCTAAAAGAGAAACAGAGCTCACACAAAGGTGATCCCAGCACTTGCGATCACACACCTTTAATCCCAGCACTAGGGAGGTGGAGACTGGAGTGATAAACTGGGTGAAGAGAGGAATATAAGGGGGAGGAGCCAAGAACTGATTGGCGTGTGGGGTGTGGAGTCTTCAGGACTCATGGAAACAGGATCTCATCCATTTTCGGTCTGAGGTAGAGATAAGAGTCAGTGGCTGGCTGCTTTGCTTTTCTGATCTTCAGGTTGAACCCCAATNTTGAATCTATCTAAAAGAGAAACAGAGCTCACACAAAGGTGATCCCAGCACTTGCGATCACACACCTTTAATCCCAGCACTAGGGAGGTGGAGACTGGAGTGATAAACTGGGTGAAGAGAGGAATATAAGGGGGAGGAGCCAAGAACTGATTGGCGTGTGGGGTGTGGAGTCTTCAGGACTCATGGAAACAGGATCTCATCCATTTTCGGTCTGAGGTAGAGATAAGAGTCAGTGGCTGGCTGCTTTGCTTTTCTGATCTTCAGGTTGAACCCCAATATCTGTCTCTGGGTTTTCATTATTCATGCTACAGCTGTCTCATTGACCCAAGAACCTGTGTTTTTAAAAATATGGGGAAAGGATGCTGTTCATGGTGCTATGTGTAAATAATCCCAGTGTGGAGGAGATAAGGGCAGGAAGATTTCTGGTTTGGGCCAGTCTGGACTATGTAATGAGACCCTGTCTCACAAACAAACAAAAACCACATACAGGGGTCAGTGAGATGGCACACACACACACACACACACACACACACACACACAAATGTAAATGTAAATTTAAAAAATGACTGTAGAAATGGCTCAGTGGTTAAAAGCACTGGTTGCTCATCTGGAGGACCCAGGTTCAATTTCCACAATTCCCAGTGCCCACATGGTGGGTCACAATTGCCTATAACTCCAGGGGATCCAGCGCCCTCTTCTGGCCTTCAAGGGCACTGCATGCACATAATGCACAGACCTACATGAAGGCAAAAACACTCATTCATATAAAAGAAATAAATATGAGGCTTAAAAATAAAATTTTAAAGCAAGCAGACACTGTGAGGAAACCCAACAAGCATGTCAGGTGTCACCTGAGTCCCTGTGTAGCAGCTCATTGGTTCAGTCCCAGAGGCTTTCCCATGGATGTCTGGCCAGATGCCAGCAGGGCAGCTTGCACTTTGGCCTCATGGTTTCCTTTCTTCCCACAGATGGCCGACGCCATGGAGATGATGATCTTGAGCATCCTGGCGCCTCAGCTGCACTGTGAGTGGCGACTCCCCAGCTGGCAGGTGGCACTGCTGACTTCGGTAGGCAGCCCAGCAGTTCATAGATTCCCCTGGTGTCCTGTGGGGCGCTGCCTATCTCCTGCTGCCAGGGCTCTGCAGAGAAGAGCCAAGCTGTCCTAGAGAGGAAAGGGTTCATTCAGCGTATAGTCCCACTGCAGAGTGCATTGCTGGGGGAAGTCAGTGCAGGGACTCAAGGTGGAGCCTGGAGGCAGGAGCTGAAGTAGACGCCGTGGAGAACAACAGCCTACAGTCTTGCTCCTCACTGCTGGGTTTACCTTTTATAGTACTTGGATCACCTGGTAGTGACCATCCACAGTGAACCAGAGCCTTAATCAGGACATTAAACATCAATCAAGGGAATATACCACAGGCTTGCCCACAGGCCAATTGGTGGAGGAATTTCCTCAACTGAGCTTCCCTCTTTTGGAATGACTGTAGCCTATGTCAAGATGACATAAAACTAGCCAGCACACTAGCCCTGGATGGAAATGCTGATGTCAGCTCCTCTTAGCTCCTCCCACCCAATGCCCTACCCCTGTGACTGGTCCCAGCAAGTTAGCAACCAGTTCTATCCCCACCCCCCAGAGCTTTAGCTCCTGGGGACCTCAGACAGTCTGGAACCCACCACAACATACATGTATACTGTAGGAGCCTCACCTCCCCACTACAGACAGGAGATGTCACCCTTCTTCCCAGGAAGGTAACATGAGGGTTAGAAACATTGCCCTTGACAGGCAGTAGATGTTCAGTAAGTGCTGTGCTCTCTGGAGAGAAGCTCTGAAGGTGAGTGAGGCTGAATCCTTCATTTTGCTCTGGGAA
This sequence comes from Ellobius talpinus, assembly GCA_001685095.1. Lineage (NCBI taxonomy): Eukaryota > Metazoa > Chordata > Mammalia > Rodentia > Cricetidae > Ellobius > Ellobius talpinus. The sequence continues at coordinate 24,173 of LOJH01027372.1, forward strand.
TTCAGCGGAGGGGATAAAGGCCAGTAGAGAGAACAACAACCATGATCGCAATGGCTCCCTGAGAGCTTTATGTCCAAAGGGCGGAAGCCATGTTGGATACAGTGTACACCTGTGTTTGCTACTAGTCTCATTGCTGACTGTAACCCTGACAAGGAGCAACTTAAGGGAGCGGGGTTGGCTTGGCAGGTGGTCTGAGGAGATACAGTATGTCTGGTGGGCAAGGCATGAAGGAGGAGTGTGGGGGGCTGGTCGCATGGCATCCCCAGTCAGGAAACAGACGATTCCTGGTACCCATATCTCTCTCCTTTTTATTCAGTCTGGCTCATGGGATGGTGCCATCTGTGATTAGAATGACTTCCCACCTCCATCTGCCCCGTTAAGAACCCCCCTTCTCAGTCATGCACATGGGCTCGTCTCCTAGGTGACACTAGACCCTGTCAAGTTGGCAGTGAACACTAATGACCACAGCACACCTTCCATTGTGCCCTTTGACCATCGTGCTGGAAGGGAAGAGAGGCAGATTAAGCTGCTCACTCCAGATCACATAGCTCAGCTGTGGCCAAGCTGTGGCTAATTAGTGATGGACCCCAGGTTTGATCATTATGAGTTTGATCATTATGGCGATTTTATGTGATTGTTTGGGGTGCTATCTAAGGCAAAACATGACTGATCTGAGCAGTGAGGTCACAGCCCAGCGGGAGTCAGGTACATTTTTGTGGTTAAGGCTTTAGCAGGGGTGGAGTGTGATTATTGGGAGACCTGCCTAAGGGTGGTGGTACCCACCTGTAATCCTAGCTCTTAGGAGGCTGAGGCAGGAGGATTGAGAATTTGAAGGCAGCCTGAACTACACAGACAGACCCTGTCTCAAAACGAAAAAGGAGCTGTCTCAGCAACAGGTTTGTCTGCTCTGCAGTGCTGTGTGTGTGTGTATATGTGTGTGTGTGTGTGTGTGTGTGTGAGAGAGAGAGAGA
>LOJH01027373.1:18180-34124 GCA_001685095.1 Ellobius talpinus
CTTTCTTTCTTTCATTCCTTCTTTCTTTTGGTTTTTTGAGACAGGATTTCTCTGTGCCTTTAGAACATGTCCTGGAACTAGCTCTTGTAGACCAGGCTGACCTCAAACTCACAAGAGATCCACCTGCCTCTGCCTCCTGAGTACTAGGACTAAAGGCATGCGCCACCACCACCTGGCTTAATTTCATGTTTTCTATGATGTGGTAACTCTTATTTTAGTTATAATTTCTGATACCATTAATAGAATTTTATTATGTGGAGTCAAAATCTGAAAATCAATTTTAGTTTTATCAGCTTCCCTTTCTATATGTCATTTAGATCAATAATTGCTATAATTTTGCCTAGAATTCATAAATATATTACTTTCTGCCTTTTTTCATTCCCATTGTGGAAGGTAATCATGTGAAGTTTAAGACATATTTGATATTTAAAAAACACATATTACATATGGTGCATTAATGATTTTTATATGAATATATACCAGGTTCCCATAGAGTTGTTTCCCAAACAAACACTTCTACCTGTAAAGATGCTAAGGTAAACTTTGACTTACTCTGTAATACTTTTAGATTTATAATTGTCAAAAATTAGAATAGTTCAAATGTGCCCTGTGTCTGGCTTCTCTAATACTGTTATCTAGCAGAATAACACTATTGTCTTTATTAAAACAGAAATCACTACTGGTACTCTTCTACTATCTGATCTGTGGGCTCTCTTCAGATTGTACTTGTTTTTCCATCAGTGCCCTTCCTTTCTACAGAATGTGTATCTCAGTTTCACATTGCTTTTGGGGCCATTTCCTCTTAATTTCTTCCCATCTGTGACAGTTCCTTAGTGTTTATCTCCCATGTCTTTGACACTTTGGAAGTACAACATGTCAGTTGTTTTTTTAGGCTGTTATCCTCATTCATCTTGCATATATATATATATATATATGTTTATTTGTTTTGAATTTTTTGGCATTTGTACCACTAAAGAGATATGTCTATATAACATCACTTGTTAGCTATCTTTTTATGTTGTGTTTTTATATTGACAAATTCACCAAAGAAGGGATGTGTGCATTTCAATATCACATAAATTTAAATATTTTTTAATGGCAATGTCATCCTTAACCACTGGTTACCATGGTTTCCATCATGTTGCTTCCCTAAAGCAATGACTATTATTCTGATAACATGAATGCATATCATATTTGGCAGTAAGTCATTTGTAACTATGCAAATACTCTAATTTTCCTCAATATTCTTATTATTAAAAATTGTTTTAATCAGTATGCCTGTTTACAAATGGTCATTATTATGTTTTTAGATGTCTATAATACTTTCAACATTTAGACATTTGAATAATTTATTATGGGAATTCTGACAATTCTTTGGTATTTATTCTACTGTTCATATCAGTATAGACTGATGACATGTTCTCTAGTCCATAAATTAACATTAACATTATTTTATTGTTTCATTTCATTTTACATTCCCATGCTTTATTGTTAATTATTTATTTATATGTTAGCATTTCTCAGAAGCCTTGAAAAATCTTCTTCTATGAATTTTAAAACTACCCTGTTTCTACAAGGACATCTCACTTCTTTTATTTGATAAAAAATTTAGAAATCTGGGATACCAATTTTCTAAGCTCTATCACAAGAAAGTTTGTACTCATTTTTGACTTTGTGTTGTCTTTCCAAAATATTTCCCAGTAAAATATGAGTTAGATTTTTATTTCTACACCTCATATCTTTCAGTGTAGCTACATTTTCAAATGTATAAACTTATTTCTGTAATTTGAGTTATCTTTTGAGTTTTGCCAATATCTTTGGTGGTTTATTAAAAAATATATACAGAGGAATAGCATAAAATTCATGAGATATGAATAGAACTTTAAATCAATCAAATCTTCATGGAATTCCATGCCTAGGTTTTATGAGAGATACTTTTCTTGCTCATATTTATATTCATCTCATTGTTTGGACAAAGGATCTAACAGCCCACCATGATAAAACATAAGAATAAATATAATGCAATGACAGATTAAAAGTGTGTGTTGCCATGCTTTTTCCATTCCAAAATTGAAGACTTTGCAATTTTAGTAAACCTCTGAGCAACATTTGCAGAGGGCTAATTGAGAAGTACTTTCCTGTCCTGTTGATCCTTGAACTCTAAATTTAAAGCAGCTGGTGGATCTAGAGATAGTATAAACTAATTTTTACCATTTCTTTCACCTGATCTAAAACATAGACACTAAAGATATTGGCCAACCTAAAAGTTCTTCCTGTTGGATCACATTGGAACCTCCCAGATATTATAGTTTCTTGGGTTTTCTAAGCATAGTATGAAAAAAATTCACACAAATATTCATTTTTCTTCTGTTTTTTCCCTTTAGATGAAATAAACAGCAATCAGTCAACATTCAGATAGTAGAATATCATGATAAATTGTTTCTAATTGTTTTTATTTTGTGTTTAGTAAAACAGAAAACAGAGCAAAGTATAATGGCATGTGTTTATAAACATGCTATGATAAAATTCATAAATTCTTGTGCTAACCTAAAAGCTTGATTTTTATTAACTTTAGAAAGTAATGCAAAATCTTGAATTTCAAATGTTAGATCATACATTTTCTAGATAACATTCTTCTAAAGAATATGTGTGTCTGTGTTTTAAAATTTGTTGCTTACTAAGCGGAAATGCTGAACCATCATTATTTAGGGGGTGTTAATTTCTTAAAGTTCACTTATTTATTGTTGACTCTTTTCTTGCCCATGTTCTTGTGTAGGTCTGTGACAGTAGTCAGATGAAACAGTGCCCATTCAATAGCTTGAAATATATTCAGCCATGACTTACTTTAATATTTGAGATAGCAGATGGAACATATTAAAATAACATTTGAACAAACTATGTAAATATTGCCAGTTTCTTGAATTGCTTGTAAGCCTGCTCCATATTCAAACATTCTAACAAGACAAGCCATCAGCAAATGTATAATAATATCACAGACCTCAATCTGGGGTCAAGTTTTTGAAATTGTTTGTTTCATATTTCTCTTGAATTCTTTTTTTTTTAGTTTATATTTACCCCACATCCACAGGCCTCACATCATCACTCCCTTTCAAACTCTGATTAAAACTCAGAATTCAACCTGCTTGTATTTTTCTGGGCCTATTATTATCTACCCAACATACGAGTTTGGCAAAGATTTTTTTGTGGACACTAAAATCCACCTATTTACATGCGATTTACATCATTGTTTAGTGTTGAATAAGTTACGTTGCTCATTTATTTGTAATGTATTCTTTTCATTTTTCCCCTTAAGATCTCCTCAGTAGTACTCAACACTTCCTTCAGGTTTAGATTTAATTATGGAAAAAAACAGAAACGAATGAGATGTACTTCAAAAATTAAAAGGCTCATTTCTAAATCTAAATCAAGTGACAATTGAGTAAATATGCCTCCTACAACCTCTAATAATGAAACATGTGTATGGTTATGCATACTATAAAAATTCAATACATAGCATTATCTATCTATGTATATATAATATAATATGTTAAAATATTCAGTAAATTGTGGATAGGGCATCATCTCATTCAAGAAAATTATCTCACATGTACACGGATGTGAGTTCATCCCTCTTCACAAAAGCTAAGCCTGGTGGCATGTGACTGTAACCCATCAGGAATACTATAATTCTAGCTGAATCAATGAGAAGCACCTTCGGTGAGAGACATTATCTCAGAAATAAGGTAGAAGAAGTCAGCAGACATTAACTTCTGGCCTTTGCACTCATGCACACACGTAAGTGCACAAGGCCTCAGTTTATGCATACTTGTAGAAATATACAAACACGACCACATATATACAAAAAGTTAAACACTAAAAAATAAATTGGCTTTTTAACAGAAATAAATTGAAAGCATATACATGTCTCAAAATTTGTTATGAGTTTGTTTTTGGAAAACTGCATTTTCCAAATTAGCTCTGGAGTGTATTTTTTTTCAGACTTGGTGGAAAGTTTGTATGCAAAATTAACATCTAAGTAGGAAAATAAATGTTGTATGCTAAAATATATAAAATCAAACCCATTAACTCTTCATGATTAGCTCTTATATTGATAAAATAGAAGCATTTACGAATTGGTACTCCCTTTAGCCACAAGCTATTAAGTTGTAAAAAATTAGTTACCACATATCAAGAACAAAAATCAGATCTTTAACAGACTTTCAATACACTAAGGACTGATAAGATTCTACTGCAGACTCAGGCTGTGGAGACTACTTGGCTGGAAGGCTTTAAATTAGTAATAGCCAATCTACTATAAAATATTTTCTGGGAGATATTGCCTCCAGTTGTGAGCAAAGTGAAAGAGAGAGAGAGAGAGAGAGAGAGAGAGAGAGAACTCTAGTCCGAAGCATGCCAAGCTCTGCCTAATAAATAAATCAGATTTGTGGGCATTAAATAAAAGTTTACTCATGGCTGTATAATGGATGTTTTGCAGAGACATTTTACGTATGCACTATTTCACTTTCCACAATGAGAGGCATAGCCTCTTCATGGAATGGGAAAGGAGGAGGTTTTATTTTATATGTGCTTTTCTGGGCTATCATTTGAATATAAAAGACCATTTTTCTTCATTGCTGCTGCTGCCTTCAGTTTGGGAAAGATTCTGAAGAACAGTGTAGAGGGTGCCTGTGTGAACTACACAATGACCTCAGCATAAGCCTATGATTCTTCCCACTGATGTGCATTAGCTGATTAGCTTCATATAACCCTATTTACATTTAAAGACAACAGAAAGAAATATAGAGAGCTTAGGATATCAGATACACAGCTCTCTCTGAAGTCCATCACTTATCTTTTCATAATTGAACCACAACATTTGCTTTAGTTTCATGGATGCACATGAAATAATATATGCAAACTACCCAGAAGTCTTTAAGAAGTACTAAAATGATCTCTAGTGTACCAGCTACCCAAATTAAGAGATAGAACATTACTAAAGCCTTCCTGAGTTTCTTCAGAAATTATCTTTCTTTAGTCATTTCCAATATTTGTGCATGACTCTTTTATGTTTATTTTGTGTATATGAGTGTGTGTGTGTATGTGTGTATGTTGATGTTATGTGTGTGTAAGTGGGTGGGTGTATGTTCATTGGCATGTTCATGTCTGTGTGTGGTTGCATAGGCACATGTGTACACAGTAAGGCCAGAATTCAGGATAAGGGTCTTTCTTGGTTGCTCTCTGCCTTCCTTTTTGAGAGCTCACCAATTGGCAGAACAGGCAGGCTAGGGAACTCAAAAGGATTACCTGTTTCTTCCTCCCCAGGGTTGGGATTACAGGTATGGCCTGGTGATGCAACAAAGGGACCCAGGTTTTCACAGTAAATCTCCTAGCACCACAACACTTTTATTCTTTCTTGTGTCTGCTTATTGTAAAAGTGTACGTCTATTTATGTATCTATGTATCTGTCTGCCTGTCTATGTCTGTCTGTTTATCTATCTTCTACAGTTCTGTGTTTCTACTTATACTTTAATTTTATTCATGTGTGAAACATATTTATGTATTTAAATGATCACATTTCTAATAATTACATTTTCAAAGTATTTCTAAGAAATTGAAATTGATACTGCATGTCATTGTTTGATTTGCATTTTCACAGCTATATACAATTCCATTTGGTGACTGTGCCTTCACACTATCTGTTTTGTCATTGCAATACATCCTGTTTCCAATGTAATGAATACTGCTAATATCAGCATTCTTATGCTTGTATCCAAAGCCAATATTTTGTCTTTGGTTGCATTCATATTAACCTTCAGTAAATAATGCCAAATACTTCCAAAACATATTTGCAAACTTATGTTTTCACAACCTCTAAATGAAGAAAAATGACATCTATTTGTTACCCATCAATTAGTTGATCTTGTTGGGCATTTGTATTTCATGAACATTTTGTTGGATATTGAATGTATTAATTTACAAGTTCCTGAATCTATGATGTTCACATTTCTGAAGTCCACATCCATTTGTATTTTTATCTTCTACAAGTGTATTTTAGTCTTTTTGGTTTTCTTATTGTTGATTGTCTTTTTCTCATTCATTCCTAGGAAATTCCGTTGGTCTTCACTTACTTGAACACTGTATGTCTTGCATACTTGTATGTTGGGACTGTGGTAGTGATTCTCTTTTAGCTGTCATTCATTGCACCCTCCTCAGACCAAGCTCTCAAAGGGCTTTTGCAAGTTTTTCTTCTCATGGAAGATGTAAGAAATGGGAATTACAAACAGGGATTGTATAGGAAAGTATGCCATTCAGTCTGTGAAGAGCCTCAAATTTCCTCTTGTTTTTGGTTTTGGTTTTAACCAACAGGATGTCCGAAAGCTAGAGGGTTTACATGATCCTTTAATAAGAATTAGACCATGATGATAAGAAAAAGGTAGAACCAAATATTGGCTATGTACAAAGTAAAACCTAAAGACTAAAAGGACTGGACAAGAGATGACATATTGTGAATGGGACTTTGCTTTTAAGGTAGAAATTAAGAAGCAGCATCTGTAAGGACATTAAAAGTAGAACCCCTTGATAAGGAAATGCTCATGTGTAATAATTTGGTTCTATGTTAGAGCTCTTGGAGTCAGTCTCATTTATTGAATGTTATATCCCCTGAAGTTTACACACACAAATAGGCTTATGGAAAATTAAATGAGGTATTAGATATATAGTTATATATGAGACATTAGAACTTCATCAGATCATCATCAGCATACATCATGCTATCCTGAGCTCCTTATATTAGAATGGATTTTCCCTGTACATACAGATGTGCAGTGACTGACTATGCTCCTTCTCTATTGAAAGGGCAGCTAATGCTTTAAACAAAGGTAATGTAGAATTCACAAGATAAGGCACTGGCAGATTCAAGAAGCTCCAGTATAAATATGTGATGCAGGCCAAGTTGATGGTCATTAGTGATAGTTTTCTGATTCTGGACTGACAAGAAGCCAGGGAGCAACATTTTCATCTCAAGTAAGAAGAATGTAATTCTTGTAATACAAAGAAAATGGCCAACAAGTAGTCTTAGGTTGTTGCCTTCTCTGTAGGCCTGTTTTGCCTTAAGGATGATATATGTATCTTGGATGCCATATTAGGTAATATTTTTACTAATCCAGAGCCACATAGCTGATGACACTAGCTATGGATGTATTCAGTGAACAAAAGTCTTATCTCACAACCTCAAATGCATATCAAGGCATTTGACTTCACTGGGCAATAGCAGTAGCGTACTTCTACTGTCTAGCCTCTGGGCTATCTTAATTATCATTCTCTTTTTCATGACAAAGTCCAAGGTATTTATACTTAAGCATATATTTAAAAGCCCCAGAGATCATGTTAAAATGAGGATTTTGACTTAGCAATTCTGGGGTAAGGTCTTAGACTTAGCTTTTCTGGTAGGTTAGCTAATGATAGTGAACCCATTCAAGGACAATATGGATAGGCATCCTGATCATGCTAACAAGTAGGAGGTATCCATCACACAATATTTCTCTAGAATGATGACAGTATATGAATTGAATTTGCTGGGCACAAACTTTTACCAAACCTAGACATCATTGTAGGACAACAGATGTGAAAGGTGAGAAGAACTATTTGAAATTTTAGCATCATACCAACTCATAGTATTAGTTTCTATTTCAGTGAGTCAGGGTATTTTGTTGCCTTCTGAACAGCAATGATAAGAACTGTACTGTGTCTCTCTCATTAAGAAGAAACACAATACATGCTGGCTCCCTTTGAGTTCCAGAGGCTCGTGTGTGTTAGGGGTACAATTCTTACCCATTTATCAAGTGATTAGAAAGGTGCTGACATCAAGTGGGGCATGAAAATTTGTATGAACCCATCAGCTCCTTCTGTAACTTTTATATACCAGCCCCAAAATATAGGCAGAAAATTGTCATGATTTCTTTTGACATAAATACTAAATAACATGAATGAATGACGTGGTAGCTGTGGATGACTCAGTATAATTTGTCAGTGTTGACCAAGAACAGACTAGGATGTCAGTAACCTCTGCTTGAATATCTCAGAATAAGCATTTAGAATGAACATCCCCCACCTCTTCTGTGGAAATTTTTTTTATTTGTTTTACTTTGTATGAAGGGAGAAACATCTTGAGTGGGGATGCACTCTGACTTCATTAACGGGCTGAACAAATTCGCTGGTGCAAGAAAGCAGTCCTGTTATATGGAGGTTACTTGGCCACCAGGAATAGGAGTTTAAGCACCTCTACCCATTGCATCTTGGGCTACGGTTTCACAATTGTCTGAACGTGTTAAGATAGAAAAAAATTTTTTACATGCCACAAATTACGTGAAATGAATTAATCACAGACAGGCAGCAAAGCATAAAAGAACCCTGAGACCAATTGTGAGCTGGTCTCAAGGGGCCATTGTGTTACAAAAGCAGAACACAGCATTGTTTTCTCAGCTAAGGTGCTAATGAATGCAGGTATTCTGAGAGCTGCTGAATTCATACCCCAAAGCAACAACAGACAAGCTGGTTTGTCCTGTGGGATATAGACCCACAGCTAGATACACTTATCTGAGAAACCATATAATCAAGCAAAATTAACCCCTCTCACCATGAATCCCAGTTAACCTCAGGTAGACTGTGATTTTCTTTCATGATCTTAGGGTTTGTATGTCTTCACTTCTACAGTTGTGCAGTTCTGATCTATGTTTATGTTTGAAAGTTCAGAGTTTGTGCATCATTTTGCATATTATAATTGGAAACTTAAATTATTGATAATTTATTTCATCATATCACATGCTTTCACTTAAATGTCAATACTGTATGCTAATCACTCAGGTACTGATCACCTTAGGGAGTATATTTACATTACAGTCACAGTCATAACTCTTAATGGGAAGAGAAGTATGAAAATGCTTATTAAATATAGGTGGTTAATAGTAAATGGAGATATAGTCATTTTGTTGAATCTAGAGAACACATACAATATAATTGAAGAGAAATCTGAGAACCATTAAAAAATGAGATAAAAATTGAATCATTTGAGGAGGGAGGAAAAGTGGATTTTTCAGGTAGATAAAAAATGAACTGTTCTTAATGTTTGTGCTCAAAGCCTTGATGATACATAATCCATGGGTTTTACATGTAAAATTACAGTTTCAATGTATTGAATTTTCTGTTCAAATCTCGTACGTTATTCCTCCTTGATGTGAAAATGAATTTTCAAATTGCATATCATATAGGGAGCAGCAATAAACACAGCACATTTTCCCTGTCTTCTAAATAGACTGAGAGTTTAAGCAGCTCTATTGTAATACAAATATGAGTATTATTATGATTTTTAAATGGATATTTTGAAAAGCAGTTATTGCCTGTCAATAATGTTTATAATTATCCCAAATGCTTTAACAGCTCTCTTGAGACACTGAGACGCAAGGGCAGGCAAACAACTTTTGGTGCAGACATTCATGGATACAGATACAATCCTGTTAGCCGCTCAGCTCCTTTAGAGTTTCCAGGGTCAAGAAAGCAGCAAATACTCGCTAATGTTATTTTGAAAATTTTTTCCATCTTGGTCTTTGATCCTGATATATTTGGGTAAGAGGATTATGATGTCTATTTTAAGATAGAGCATTGAGTTGGGAATAGATAACTTGTTATTAGTTATTATTGATAGTGTTAGCTGTTATAGTTATTACCATTATGAATGAGCAAATTCATTGTATACTTGCATAATTTAATGTAGATTTCAAACTGTCTGTAGACACTTCAGATAGAGAAAATTTGCAAGTGTCTACAGACAGCTGTTTCAAAAAAATTGTAAACAGCTAATATGAATTATGTATGAATTTAATTTTAAGTTAAATATAATAGATAAAAAATATTTATATTCCTGTAAATGACTTTTTGAAGAAAAGATCTCACTATGTAGCCCTGGCTGACTTGGAATTCTCTTTTTTGAATAGGTTGGCCTCTAACTCACAGAAATCTACCTATCTTTGGCTCCAGAGGGCTGGATTTAAAGCTACGTACCATCATACCTAGGCTATATTTTTATTTGATATCAGACAGAAATAAAAATAGGAAGAATATCCAAATATTCTACAAATATGGTACTCAAATGAGATAAAATGTAAAGACAATAAAAGAATAGTTTGTGTACATGTTTGATACTAGGCAACACTTTACACAGCGTATATCATTATACCCAAATAATTGTACTGTATTTAAGTTAAGATAAAAACAATACTTTAAAATGATAATTTAAATTTATTTTTAATTTCATTGATATAGCTCTGATATTGTTTTCAGAGGCTTAATTTAAATATTATTTAGGGTGGCCTTTCAACTATATATTTTGTATTATTGAGTTTGGAAATTTATACATTAATAATGGGATGGAGCTCATCTGCTGTTTTGTAGAGGCTAAACTGAAGAGTTATTGTAAATGAAAACAAGAAATCAGCTTTCAATAATGTGTGCATAAAGTAAGCAGCACATTAAAACCACATTGTAAATTCTTATGTTGAGATGAATATTAATCTAAATCAAATCATAATGTCACACTGAGTAGAATGCCCAAGATACATATCCAATAGAAAGACTTGGCAAATAAATCTCAGAACAACAACCAAGAATGAGACATCAACATGATGGTTTATCATGTCAGAGGATGATTTCATGTAGATGATCACCCAGAACTGTAATTGCTCTTGGGATTTATTCTTTGAGCCCCATTCTCTTAGGAAACATTTTCTATCTCCAGTTTTGTTTCTATTATTAATTTCTAATTCAATTCCTTGTGGTCTGAGAGGAGGCATTTCATCACTAATACCATCTTCAATTTAATTAAGATATATATCGCACCAAGTAGGTAGCTCCATCTTCGTTAATATTCTTTATGAGTTTGAGAAGAGCAGATAATTTGCTGCTAAAGGTGAACAAGGTGTCAATTACAATTTATTGATCAATGTTGAGTGCTTTGAGGTCAATGAAGTACTCATCCTGTGCCTATGGGATCTATACATTCAGACAGGGTGAGGATAGTGGTGAGAGTTGTCAGTTACAATAGAGGATTCATTTATAATAGTGGACTCATCGTTTCTTTTTGCAGTCTTCGTAACTTTTGGTTATTTGTTTTGACAAAGTTAAGGATAGTAGTGATTTACTCTTTTGTCACAATATAGCATCAATTGAATTGTTCTTGCTCTGGAGTCTTTTCTTTCTGAAATTAATAAGCCTATTACTAGTTTTGTTTAGAGTTGTGTGGTAAACATTATTCTGTTATGTTATTAATATATCTGTCTTCATGTTTAAAGAGAGTTTCATGGAGATAACATAAGGTAGTTTACATTTTTTTTTATTTTATTTTTTTTTTCAGACACTTTTTTATTGTTATTAAAAAATTTTCCACCTCNAGGGAGCCTCAACTGGCCCCATCCTATAGCCACACTGATGAATATCTTGCATACATTTTTTTTAAAATCCAAATGTACACTCTCTCTTAATGTTGGTGAACTCATAACATTGATGAAGATAGCTTTATAGAAGGCTGAATTAATACCAGTTGTATCTGTGACTATTTTGCCCTTGTTATCCTTATATATTAAAACCAAAACAAAATAGCAAACAAAACAACAACAACAACAACAAACAGAAGTAAATGGACTTTTCATGAAGTAGTAAGGTACCAGGGAAAGAAAATATTGTATAGGTTTGGATTAGCTCTGACCTTCTTAAGACTGTGACCCTATGAACTTCACCAATACATCACATGGTTCCTATTTCCCTAGGTGGAACACAGTGGCTGAAGAGGGCTGGAATTTTTACTTTTATTTTATAATTGCCTTAGGGAAAATTTTGTGTTTTCTCTCAACCAGGTTCTTTAGACTATGACAAAACGCCAGTAGGTTAGGTTTACCAGGGAAAAATTTCCCTGAAGACACTTTTCTTTTTCTTTCAAAATTTAAAGTATAGAGCAATGCCATGCCATATTTACCAGTGTTTCTTTTATCTTATCTATCTTCCTTTTGCCAAAAACACAGTGAGCTTTTCTTCTAGTAATTATTTTGAAGCTCTGTGGAACCCTTAGAGTTGAAACTCACGGTGGTTAGGTGGGAACTAGGGCTTTCTATATGCTGGGCTTACTGAAGACTTAACTCTAGAACTTGTCCAATCTGGGACTTTAAAAATTTGGTTCCGTCACATTTTTGCATTCCTGGTGGGAGTGCAAGCTGGCACAGCCCCTGTGGATATCAGTGTGGCAATTTCTCAGAAAATTAGGAAACAACCTACCTCAAGACCTAGAAATACCATTTTTTGTTATGTATCCAAAGGATGCTCAACTGTGCCACAAGGACATGTGCTCAACTATGTTCATAGCAGCATTGTTTGTCATAGCCCGAACCTGGAAACAACCTAAATGCTCATTGACCAAAGAATGGATAAGGAAAATGTGGTACATTTACACAGTGGAGCACTACACAGCAGAAGAAAAAAATAACGACATCCTGAAATTTGCAAGCAAATGGATGAAGCTAAAAAACATCATATTGAGTGAGGTAACCCAGACCCAGAAAGACAATATCATATGTACTCACTCATAAGNTAGACAACAATGAGGACCCTAAAAGAGACATACATGGATCTAAACTACATGGGAAAGATAAAAAGAAAAGACCTCCTGAGTAAATTGAGAATGTGGGAACCTTGGGAGAGAGTTAAAGGGGATGGGAGAAGCACAGAGAGGAGCAGAGAAAAATATAGAGCTCAGTAAAAATCAATAAAATATATGGTTTGGATTCTCCTATGCACTGGTTGCATAGGGAAATCTGCACACTGGTTGCCATAGAGACATCTATTCAAGGATTTCTGGTTGTGGTTATGAATCTATGTACCTGCAGATCTCTTTAATTTGATGGACAGCACTTAGTTCTATAACTTCAATTCTTTGATACATATAAGAATGGATCTTGACTTTTACTCTTTTTTTGAAATTATTTATTGATTTTTATTGAGCTCTAAAATTTTCTCTGCTTCCCTCCCTGCCTCTTCCCTCATCCTTAACCTTCTCCCAAGGTCCCCATGCTCCCAATTTACTCAGGAGACTTTTACTCTTAAGAGAAAGTGATAATATCAATATATCATGCACCTTCCAGTGTTCAACTCAAACAAATTCTGATCATAAATGTTATCATGTTTATAACTGAAATAATGTTAGTTAAAAATTAATTTGAAGAAATATGGTAGCTTTACAGTAGTAAAGAAATAGTTACATATTTCAACACATTGGCAACTTTTGTGACCTTTGCTAAAATTTGACATTATTTTTTATAGATAATATATTTACTAGTATTATGTTTTTTTGTTAAACGGAGTCACATTGTAAAAATTGAATTCCAGTGTACATCTTGATGAAAAATAGGACATAAAATGAGTTGGTAGATATATGATGCATAGATTATATACAGATAAATACATGATAGATTTTTCTCTTCCTGTTTTTTTGAGACTAGTTTTCTCTGTTGGATGTCCTGGAACTTGCTCTGTAGACCAGGCTGGCCTTAAATTCTGAGCTCCACCTGCCTCTGCTTCCCATGTAGTGGGCTTAAAGGTGTTCTCCACCACCTCTCGGCAATGATGATAGATTTTTATAGATAGATGAAAGTTAAACAATGGCATATTTAAAAATGATAAATCAATTTGTAGGTGCTTGATAGCTGATTGATTATAGAAGTTTGTTCTGTGTCTCATCCTATACAAACCTTTGATTTGTTTCAGAAAGCAAAATTTATTTTCACTGACTTGTATCAAGCAAGATAAAAATTGGTTTTGGTGAGTTTCAAATATAATATATTTGGAAATTTCATTCTAATAAGAAAATAATGATGGTTACATTTAGTATTTTGGTTCTTCAATAACTTTTGGTTATTATAACATCCAAAACATGAATATATGCTCTAAATACTTCCATTGCTGTAATATTTAGCTATTGTTGCAAAACTTGCTATTTATAATGCAGTACATGGCAGTTCACGCTCATCTCTGTGCCCCAGCAATTCAATTACATAGTTAATAAGGCTAGTCTGAGATCTATAAATTCTCCAAAGCCATATTTAGGATGTGATAGCATAGAAATTCTAACTTATGACACTTATGCAAAGTTCTCGGCTCATAACTGCTATAAAATATACTTAAGCATGATTTTGCTATAATTCTTAAGCAATAAAATATATGAATGCTTATATCCTAAAATGGGGTTTTAAATTTTCATTTATGGCATGTAGAAAGCTAAATATTGTTCAGCATGACTAAGTCTGTCTAAGACCCCTGTGACAGCCCGAGTCGTAAGCTATTTATGTTTTTAGATGCCCTGTGGTTTACACATTAGGTTTTGATCTTGACAGAGGATGTCAAAATTTGAAGAAATGTCTAGTTTGGCTTTTCCTTGACATTGTTTTGCATCTGAACTATCCTACTTAAAGCATTAGAGGGACCATATCCTAAGGAAACATTTTTTTTAAATTAATAGATTAATTAAAAAACTGTAGAATATTTATTTGATAATTAGTAAGTACCCTATATACTAAATAAAGCACAGTATGATGCAACATGCTCACTAGGGACCTTTTTGCATTTTCAACTAAGTAAAATTCAGGTGTGTTTTTGGAAGGGAGAAGAAAATAGTTTTATTTATACTACATTCTGTATGATTATTTGTTGTCTCCTGATGTATATATCTGCAACAGCCTCTCAGCATCAAACCTGCTACTACACAGTTAAATTGAGCATATATGGGTACACACACACACACACACACACATATATATATGTATTACATATATATACACACATGTATATATTAAATATATAATTTAAATAACACCAACTAAAATGAGGACACTCATATCATTGAGTGAATTGTAAAATACTATAAATAATCTTACACAGCAATAATCTCGAGAATTCTTAATAGGTATGAATGTTTTAACTCTCCAAACTATTGCTGAATTAGATGAAAATTAGACCAAGCAGGAATGACTTTGAAACTAGGGGAACAGTACTGTTCCCAAGGACCCATTTCTACCACATTTTCTATCTACTGGGAGAGAAAAAAAGGAATGATTGGCTCCTACTTACATCTTTCCCAGTCACAGACTCAGGAGACTTCGCAAAGGAAGTCTCCTTTTCATTCAGTGAAAGAAGTCTCTTTTTTCATTCAGTGAAAACTTTGAGGAGGGATCAGTAAGTTATGAAGATATTAACATTTACATAATCTAGTGCCCTTTAAAATAAAAAATATTTTATTTTTTCCTATTTGTAGCACTGAGAAATATTTTCTATATGCTATTATAGTATCAGTAATTATCTCCATAGTTACAGAATTTCAAGGTATGGAAACCTTTTGATCTAGACATTTTTATCTTCTATAACATTGTATTACTAATTCTGATGGTATAGGTTATAAGAATATAGGCTTCATTGGCATATCACTATCTTACTGAACCACCAAGACTTCAAACATAGATAATTGAAGTTTTAATTGTAGTGTTGTGGTACTTAAACAGGGTTTATCTGTCATGTACGAAACCACTGATATTTAGAAAAGAAAAATACTAAGTGCTGCATTGTAAGAGGTAATGAGTGAAATTAATTTTTAAATTTTAATTTACTTTTTTTAAAAAGAAAAGAAACTTTCCTTTTTCATTTTGCATACTAATCCCAGTTCTCACTCATTCCCCTCCTCCCATTTCCTACATCCACCCCTCCCCACTATGTTGCTTTGGGGAAGGTCCAAGGCCCTCCATACTATATTTAGGCTGAGCAAGGTATCCATCTAAAAAGAATAGGTTCCCCAAAAATCCAGAACAAGCAGTAGGGATAAATCTTGGTGCCACTGCCAGTGGCCCCTCAGTCTGCCC
>LOJH01027374.1:1219-14189 GCA_001685095.1 Ellobius talpinus
TCTGTAGATCAGGCTGGCCTTGAACTCACAGAGATCCACCTGTCTCTGCCTCCCAAGTGCTAAAATTAAAGGCATGCGCCACCATGTCCAGCTTGAGAATTTATTATTACTTTATTTTTTGAGATTATAATTATATCATGTCCCCCTTCCGTTTCCTCCTTCCAACCATCCCACGAAGCTACCAGCCATCCCACTCCTTTAAATTCATGACCTCTTTTTCTTTCATTGTTGATGTGTGTGTACATACATACAAACATACACATATATATTCCTAAATACATAAATACAACCTGCCCAGTCCATATAATGTCACTTCTATGTATACGTTTTCAGGGCTGACTGATAAGCAGCTATTGGTGTGATCTTCCGTGGGAAAGACTATGTCTCCTATCTCGGCATTTCTTAGTTGCCTGTTGTTTTTTTCTAGGGTTGAGGGCTTGGTGAGCTTTTCCTCTCCTATGATAGGATGTCTATGGGTATCATTGTTGTTCAGGATGCTTAGACACCCATACTGGTAAAACTTCATGGGTGTTAGCTCCTCTGACATTTCTAGGACACACAATCTCACACCAAATTTCTTGTTTCTCTGGTTCTTAAAATCTTTCTTCTGGGGCTGGAGAGATGGCTTACAGATTAAGAGCATTTACTCCTCTTCCAGAGGTCCTGAGTTCAATTCCCAGAAAACCACATGGTGGCTCATAACCATCGAAAATGAGATCTGATGCCCTCTTCTTGTGTGCAGACAGAACACTGTACAGATAATAAATAAATCTTTCAAAAATAATCTTTCTGCCCCCTCTTCCATGAACATTTCTGCATTTTTATCAATTGTGGTTTTGTGTAAAGGTCTCTGTCTTTTGTAAATATTCCTCAATGAGGGATGAGAACTACACTGATCTGTGGGTATATTAGCGACTGTGATAGTTTAGTAAGCTGACAGTTGTAGGTCTTCCTCCAAGATGCACAACTTCCCTAGCCCTGGGTAGCTAGCTGGTCAGGTTTCTAGTAACAGGCATGATTTCCTTCTTGTTGAGAAGACTGTGCGTCTAATTTGAGAGCGGTTGGCATCTGTGCCATTGCTGCACCTAGGGTTATTGTACCATGTTGATTGTTGTTCTGGTTTAAAGGTGTCATAGCTGGGTACAACTACTAGTTTCTTCCCTCCTTAGAAAGCTTCCCTCCTTAGAAACATGGTGCCTTCAGGTACCATGAAATTCAGTTCTCTGGAGGAGGCTTTCAGGTCATTTTTTTTAAAACTTGGATTCTGGAAATCAAATTCAGAACCAACTCTGTGAAGTTGTCCTCCAACCCATATGCTTGCTACAGCATGTGTACCCACAAACAGACATCATATGTGCACACAATAATAGTACAAAGTTTAAGTGTTATAAAAGTGTTGAAATGTTATAAAAAATAAAATAAGAGCCAGGAAGTGCTGGTGCACACCTTTAATCCTAGTACTTGGGAGGCAGAGGAAGCCAGCCTGGTCTACAAAGTGAGTTCCAGGACAGCCAAAGAAACCCTGTCTTGGAAAAACAAAAAAACTCAGATCAGAGGTTAGCAAGATGGCTTAGTGGACAAAGGTGCTCGCCACCAAGCCTGATGTTTTGACTGTGATCCCTGGGACCCATAGAAGTAAAAGGAGAGAATTGGGCCCCACAGTTGCTCTCTGAACCCCACGTGCAAGCTGAAGCTGTGGAGCTGTGGTGGCCTGCACACACAGAAATACATAAAAAACTGTAAAAAATAAAGCTGATTTTATATTCAACACTCTCAAGAAAGAAATGTCCAAGCCCAAGTAGTTTTGCTGGGAAATACAACTAACGATTAGAGAGTTGACAGAGCCTGGAGAGAAGGCTCAGTGGATATGAGCGACTACTGCTTCTGCAGAGGACCCAGGCTTGATTTCCAAGTTGATCTACATCAGGTGGATCACAACTCCCTGTAATTCCAGTTCTAGGGGATCTGGTCCCCTTTGGCCTCCATGGCCACCTGCACACAGGTGGTGCACATAACTCACAAGGGCACACACAGTACAAATAGACATTTTAATAAGAGTTAATAGGCATTCTATATAGTCTGTTTTAGAAAATAGAAGAATACTTCTGTGTTAGTCAGTTTTCTGTAACTATAACAGAATACCAGAATACTCCAGACAATCAGCTTACCAGGAGAAATGGTTAGTCCAGCATGGTGGCCCAAGCCTGTAATCTCAGTACTTGAGAAGCTGAGGCAGGAGGATCTCAAGTTTGAGGTGGAACAGGGCTACATATTGAGTTCAAGGCTAGTCTGGACTATATAATGGTATGGATGGAGGGGATATGACAGACAAGAGAAAAGAAAGAAGAGAGGAAAGAGAAAGGAAAGGGAAGAGTGGTGGTGATGTGTGTGTGTGTAAGAGAGATTGATTTTGGTTCATGGTTTTGTAACCAGAATAGTAGAGTTTGTGATACTTGTCACTATAGAGGCCAATGAGCAGAGATGGGGATTAAATCTTCAGGTTGTGTGTTATTCAGAGAGTCAGCACCTGAGGTGGCAATGTGGTAACAAGGATGGGGCAGGGGGAAAAGGAAAGAGGATGGAGTAGGGAGAGGGTGGGTGTCCTAGCTTCTGCTGCTTCGGTAAGCACCGCGACCAAAAACAACCTGAGGAAGAGTTTATTTCAACTTACACTTCCAGGTAAGAATGCATCACTGAGAGCAGTCAGGGCAGAAACTCAGGGCAGGAACCTGGAAGTAGGAACTGATACAGAAGCCCTGGGTCACGGCTGAGGACAGGCACAAGATCCCAGCAACATTCAGTCATGGATGGGGGAAGATGCTGCTAAACTTCCTTCCCAGGAGGAGACATAGGCAAAGTCTGCTCTTTTTTTCCCACATAAACCGAGTCACGATTCTGCCAAAGATCACTCTGGGAAAACAGTTCACTGAGCTTCCTGGCAAAGTACAGGTGAGGGATCCTTAAGTTGCCCCCTGAAGGCGACACTTGGAAAGCTTCTATCCAACAGGTTTGAGGGCTTCTCCAGTAGCCAGGTAGCTAGAGCCCCCTTCCCTGGCTATAATCGCCAACTCCTTCCTGAGATCATGTTCGATTAAGGCAGAGTTGCATACAGCAGGTAGTAGGTGCAACTGAAGACTCAGGAGAGGGCTTGTGACCCTCCTCTCTACTCCACGAAGAGATGTAAACAGTAAACAAGTCCGGCTGGGACAATCCGTTCACAAGGGGGCCAGCTGAACTCCCCAGAGATGGTGGGTGTTTGCACACAACGCGGCGCCTGGCTCCTTCGGGAAAGCTACTGGCAGCTATGGCCGCTGAGCCATTGGCGAGCTACCTATGCTCTTGTGGATAGCTCTACACTCACTTCCGTGTGGGCGTCTTGGGGTCACCAAACAGAAACAACGAAAAGACACGATAGTGGAATGGGGACTTGTTGAGGAGGGAGTGGGGGTGAGCAAGAGAGGGAGGAAGAGAGAGTGACACATTGCAACTTGTAATTTTTCTTAACTTTCTTTTTGAGACCTCACTCTGTAGCCCAAACTGGCCTGGAACTAACTAGTTGTAGTCCAGGCTGGCCTTGAACTTGTGGCAATCCATCTGTCTCTGTCTCCTGAGAGTTGGGATTACGGGCATGTACCACTAAACTGCTAGGTAGTCTTCAGCCAAATATACCGGAAGAAATTAAGGCTCAGTGAAGTAAATTGGCCTGAAAGTTTTGCATCGTTTTGACCTCTGGTTCACTGACTGAACGAATGGGAGAAGAACCGCTTCTCTCCACGCTCCCTTCCAGCCGGGTGCCAGGAGTCCAAAGGCCACAGAGCATAAAATTTGTAATTTTTGTGGGAGGGATCGAAGTCCAACCCCTCTGCTGCATAGCTATTCACCTCGAGCCAGACTCCGCCCCCAAGTCTCAGCCCCAGCGAGACTCATGAATATTCAAATTAGAAGATATTTAAAGCCGCCGGCGCCAGGCGTAGATCCCTGCCCCGCGCCGTCCGGCCCCCTTCACTGAGTTCATCAGTCGTAGCGGAAGCGCCGCCAGCATGTCTGAAAAACTGCCCTACAAAGTCGGTGAGTCCCAGGGGTGCAGTCCTCCGTGGCGACTCGGCTCCCCGCCCTGGGCTTGTTGTCCGTACCAACCTGCGTCTGGTCGAGGCACCGGCCTCGGGGCGTCCGGGACCCCTAGAATCGCTGGCCTGGCCGCGCAGGTGCCTGGGGGTTGGAGTCCACGCTCCGCCAAGAGCTAGGAGTGGGAAGCAGCCATGGACTACAAGTCCCGGCGTGCCTTGCAGCAGGCGACCTGAGCGGCGGCGCGGGCTACCATCCTTGGTTAGGCAGCGTGCTGCTCGTGGAGAGACTGGCCTTTGGGGAAGCGGCCCTAGCGGTTCTGGCTCTGGCGTCTGCCGGGCTGTGTGGCCCCTAACAAGAGTCCACCACCTTCCGGGCCTTGAGCGGGGCCGGAGAGCGCGCCGGTGTTCCAGGTGTTAGTGGGGAGAGGCCCCGAAGGCAAGTCCCCGGTGCACCGGGGACTTGGGTTCAGCTCAGTCTGTGGGACTGTCTGGTGGATGACCAAAAGAAAATTTAGAGTGCTTAAAAATTCCCCTTCGTTTCCTCCAGTGATGGAAGGATGACTGAGTAAACAAATGTTCAGTTGAGCGTTTACAATGGGCTAGGCACCGCCTTGTAGCATTATTCTAGACTAATCCTTTTTATTATTATAGCTCCCTAGGGAAGGAACGAGTCTCCTTTTACGACGAAACTCCAGAGGTATAGAGGTTATTTTCCCAGAATCTTGCAACTGGGAAGCGGTTGATTAGAATTTGGACCCAATACGTCATGACCTCTGGGCTCATCCCTTTCGCTGCTGTCTATATGCAAGGGAACAAACACACTTGGAACAACCCTAATAAAATTTCAGCACAGTTCAGTTCAGGCTAGGCTTAGTGACACAGGTTTGTAATGCCAGCGTTCACTTCTGAGGCGTACAGTGAAGTCCAGGCCAACCTGGACAAAACAGGGAGACTATCAAAACTAAACTACAGACCAAACAAACAAAACCAAAGCAATTCAGGCTGGCTGGCTTTTGAGGTCATTTCAAGACGCCATTAAATTGGGGAGGGTCATGAGCATGAAATGGATGCTACCCCATTATACAGAAGAGGAACCTGAGGAAGTCTCTTGGAAAATTCTTATTAAAATAGTTAACCAGCTGCCAGAGTAGATTATTGTCTCCATTGAGTAGATGCTGAAACTGGGGCCCAGAAAGGTTTAAGTCAGTGTTGCCCTGGTGGAGCAGCTAGAATGGGAGCTTGTCATACTGTGGGGGAGGGGTTAGAGGACCACAGATTGCAGGGATTGGAGGCTGGGGTCTTGACTTTAGGGGTGGAGGCCCACTAAGGAGGGCATGCTATGCGCTAGACCTTGTCCGTGTGGTGTTCTAATCCTTGGGTGTACAGTAAGGCTCGGCCTGTTTATCCTCAGTCCGATGAGGCAGGTTTGGGAAGGGGCACACAGGTCCTTTTGACTTGCTCTTTTTGACCCATGGGACTTCTGCAACCTCTGGTTGTCTTGGCACCAAGCTCCAGAGTTTGGTACACTAGCTCCTCCAGCTGCCACAAGGGCGTTGAAAGAATCATTTTTAGCTAGAGGGACAGGTGATAGTAGATGGGGTGGGATTTAAGCAGGAAAGCACAAAACCTGTTGTCCTCTCCAGGAAGGCCTTGAGTCCGGCCTCTGGCTGGAGACTATAAATGCTGGGAGTTAGACTAGGTTCATCTTCCTCCCTCCCTCTCTTCCTCCCTCCCTCCTTTCCTTCCTTTTCTTCCTTCTTGCCATCCTTGTCCTGTACCAACCCTCTATGAATCTTTGCTTATTTAGTTTTAGCAGATGATGTGGTCAGTAAACATTTTCTGAGTTCCTTCTCTTTGCTGGTCACTGGAGATATAGAAGTGACCCAGCTACAAGGTTGAGACAGATCTATATAGTGTGGCAGAGTCTCCTTGTGTGGGGAGATCTGTCACCTTTCACTCTCCATGGCTACCAGCCCCGTTCTCTCTCCCCACAGGTCTCTAGTCTTCATGCTACCATTTTGTTTGCTTGATTTTTGGGCCTCGGCTGGCATTGAACTCATTAAACTTCCTTTATCCTCCAGGCACTGTTTTTATAGGTACATGTTATAGTGGGCCAGTAGGATCTTTCAGAAGACAAATGATACTTCCTTTGGAACTCTGTAGACGACCTACCTCACTGCGAGTAAAGTCTTGACTCGTCTTAATGCCTCTGTTTTGAGTCAGCTTGGCCCATTTTCAAGTTTTTTTTGGCTTTCTCATTTTTATTATATGTGTATGGGTGTTGTGCCTACATGCATGTCTGTACCATGTACATGTGGTGCCCACGGAGGGTAGAAGAAAGAGTTGGATCCTCTGGGACTGGAATTATAGACAGTTGTGATGCTCTGTGACCTGCTAGGAATTGAACCCCAGTATCCTTGAAGAACAGTCAATGGTCTTAACCATTAAACCATCTCTCCAGCCCCTCCCTTTTCACGTGTTTTTGAGCCAGGTACTGCATCTGGCACTTGGCATTAGTCTTCCAGGTTAACTGCTTGTGTTAAAGCGCCATGATGGGAGAGGTCTATGGCCAAGCTGCTAGTGACGGGAACAAGGTGGAGAGAGAAGCAGCTGGTAGACTTGGGAGGGGCCTGAGGCCCAGGTAAAGACTAGGATTTTACATTTTTAGAAGTTTCCCACTGGGCTGTGAGGAGCATGATATGTGGGAACAAAGGGACCGACTATGAAGCTGCTTGTGGGTCCAGCTGAGAAGTGGTCCTTTAGGCTAGGGTGGGATGCTCGGTGACAAACATTCTGGTGGAGGTGGGGCATGGTGCCCCAGTACTTGACACAGGGGTAGGCAGTTAGTTATCTGTGAGTTTGAGGCCGAGCTGCTCTACATAGTGAGTTTCACAGAGTTTCAGGAACAACAAACAAAAAACATGCTGACAGAAGCAAAAATGGAAACAGGAAATCTTACAGGTTTTTGGCAGGAGTGGCAGATTGAATGGTGGTTTCATTTCCTAAAATGGGAAGATTGAGAGTGTGTAGCCAAGCAGTCTTGAAGCCTCGTACTTGATGGATAATAGTTGGACACCAGACGAGAGGTGCTGAGTCAGCAGTTGGATTTTGTGAGTCTCAGATTCCTGGGAGAAGTTTGCACTTGGAGGTAAATACGTGGGAGTCATCACCCCAGGGAAGGCATTCATAATCATCTGAACAGAACTTAATTGGCAGGAGTTGGAGAGGAACAGTGATGGGTCCCCAGGCCTCCTAGAGTATGTCAGGTGAAGAGCAGCCAGGAAGGAAGGAGGGAGAAGAGAGAATTGGATGCCAAGGGAAAGCAAGCATTTCAGAGTTGGTAGTGGGGTCCCTTTGGCTTTGAACTTGCTGTGTAGTCAAGGGTGAACCTCCTGCTTCCATCTGGAATTACAGGTATGTCCACCACTCCTGGCCTGTTTAACTATTGGCTAAATTATTAAAATTTCTGTAGCAGCCTCCTTTCTTCACCTGTCATTTCCTAGGGTGAGTGAGAAGACCTGAGCTCCCTAAAGGTAAACATGGCCCTGGGTGGGAGGAGGTGGCTCATGGAACTCGCCGTCTTGTTCCTGCAGCGGACATTGGACTGGCTGCCTGGGGACGAAAGGCCCTGGACATAGCCGAGAATGAGATGCCTGGTTTGATGCGCATGCGGGAGATGTACTCGGTGTCCAAGCCACTGAAGGGCGCCCGCATTGCTGGCTGCCTGCACATGACTGTGGAGACTGCTGTCCTCATCGAGACTCTCGTGGCCCTGGGTGCTGAGGTGAGGTCCACAGCTGTGTGACTCCGCTAAGTCCCTCGCCCTCTCTGGGCTCAGCCATGGGAAAAGACTGTACTGGTAGGGAGATGTAGCTGGCAGAGCCTCTTCTGGTCACCTGGGTTTTCTCTCCATTTCCCTTTGCTGCCACCCATGGTGGTAGAGAGTCTTTGGTATATTTTCTCCAGTTGGGAAGGTAGCTGACTCCTCAATACATCTTCCTGCCTGAGAGCATAGTAGGAGAAAAACGATATTCCATTTGGTCATCTAAACCATTCTCGTTAGCCTTCTTAGGAGTCAGGTGCTTTCTAGAAAGTAGAGTGCTATGGTTTGTTGAGCCTGGATCATGTGGAATAAGATCCCAAGGAGGGGTTTGGTAGAGTAGGGGAACCACAAAGAAGAATACTTGAGGTCTTGTTTTTTTGAGGCAATATTCCACTCTGTAGCCTAGGCTATCCTAGAATTTACTGCGTAGTTCAGGCTGGGCTCAAGCTATCTTTCTACCTCAGCCTTCTAAGTACTGGGATTTACCTGCTCACACCCACCTCCACTGACTTTTTTTTAGACTTGTTTTTATTTTGTGTGTATGAATGTCTGCCTGCACATACATCTGTGCACCGCTTGCACGCAGTGCCCGAGCAGGCTAGAAGAGGGTGTCGGTTTCCCTACAGCTGGGTTTCCAGACAGTTGTGAGCCACCATGTAGGACTGGGATTGAACTCGGGTTGCGGAAGAGCAGCCAGTGCTCTCAGCCGTTGACTCTCTCCAGCCCCCATTGCCTCTTTATTTTCCACCTTCAGTTTGTTGGTGATCTGCTCTCACGGCTTTAAATACTGCCTGTGTGGTGATGATCATGTACAAGCCTGACCAGGATCATGTACAAGCACAGTCTGCCATGTCTGAGTATTGATACAGGCCACCTGGAGATCAAGTACCCAGCTCAGGCTGAACAAGTCCAGACAAACCTAGCAGGTTTTCTGTCCTCATCCCGAAGTCTTTGCTGAGGTTTTCTCTGCATGAGGAGCCTGGCGTATTTGACAGCCACACATCACTTCCACTGTTACTGCTGCATTTCTTCCCTGCACCCTGCTTTAGTAGCTCCTTCCCCGTCTCCTTGTTCACATTGCACTAGAGTACTATTTTCTTATTTATTTGATTTCGTTGTATAAGGGTTTTGTTTGTGCCTTCATGCTTGCATAATGTACCACCTACGTGCCTGGTTCCCACAGAGCTGGTCCCCTGGAACTGGAGCTATGGGTGGTTGTAAGCTGCATTGTGGGTGCTGGAACCAAACCAGGGTCCTCTAGAAGAGCAGCAAGTGTTCTTAACTGCGGAGCCATCTTTCCAGTTGTTTATTTGTATATGTTTTGAGTCAGAATCTCACTGTATGACTCAGGCTGGCCAGGAATTCCCCGTGTAGCCCAAGCTGGCCCTGAACTTGATCTTCCTGCCGCTACATCTTGAGTACTAGGATTATAGGTCCTACCACCATGCTTGGCTCAGTGATTTATTGCCTCTTCTTTTTAAGCTATAGTGGTATCTTTTTACTTGCCCAGCGTCCCCAGCCTTTCACTCTTGGCTTCAGGGCTTTCCTTTTCTTGTTCCTAACAGGATGCTTCATAGCCACCAGTGATCAACAGCTTTGTTTTCCTGGCCCTTCTAGGTGCGGTGGTCCAGCTGCAACATCTTCTCCACTCAGGACCATGCAGCAGCTGCCATTGCCAAGGCTGGCATTCCAGGTGAGCAGGCTCGCTGTGGGGTGTGTGGGCGTGGATAAAGCACTTTGCTTTTTCATGGTTCTCTTACTGACCCCTGTATTAAAGGCCTCCATGTGCAAACGGAGGCCCTTAGCCTATTGATTTATTGTGGTCTCTAAGGAAAGGATCTGAAGATTGGGAGCCACATGGAGCAGAGGGTGGGGCCATTCCTTAGAGGGACTCTGGATCGTTTTCTAAGGAGCTGGTGAGGTGTAAGGCTGAACAAGAGTCTCAGGTGCACTGACTGAGGTATGGTAGTTTAGGAGCATGAGAAAGGACCAGGTCAGAGAGCAGAGACCTTGTCTTAGACTGTTGCAGAATGGTACCTGTCTGTCTGGACTGCGGCAGGGTGGGGGTAGGGTTGATGGGACCTGTTAGATTCAGTGGTGATTAAATAAAATATACAAGAATCTTTGCCGGGCGGTGGTGACGCATGCCTTTAATCCCAGCCCTCGGGAGGCAGAAGCAGGCGGATCTCTTGTTTGAGGCCATCCTGGTTTCTGTAGAGTTTCAGAAGAGGCCCCAAAAGCTACAGAGAAACTCTGTCTTGAAAAACCAAAAAATAAGTTTTTATCAGGGGACTGGAGAGATGGCTCAGTAGTTAAGAGCATTGGCTGCTCTTCCAGAGGACCCGGGTTCAATTCCTAGCATCCACATGGCAGCTCACAACTGTATGTAATTCCAGGCCCAGGAAATCAATATCATTTCTGTCCTCCTCAGCACAGGGTACACAGACATACTTGTAGGTAAAACACTCATTCATTTGAGGGCAGGAGGAATCCTAACCAGCTGTAGGTAGGGGGTCAATGGCAGGGGTTCCTCACAGGGCTGAGTGCCTGTCAGCAGCCTCCACCTTGGCGAGGCTCAGCCCTCCTTCAGAAGAGGCCTCACTTTAACAGCGTTATCTGCTACAATTGTGGGGAGGGAGGCAGCCGGCTACTTGGCCAGTGTCCTGTGTAAGCAGGAGACTCTTGTACCCCACACCTGTGGAGTTCCACATGCTGGGAGGAGCTGCAGCCAGCAGCCCGCACCCTTGCTTCAGGCGCTGCTTTCTAGGGCTGAGTGCCGCATTCCCTAGTCTCTCTTAGGGGTTTGTAAGTGGTGATGACAATGCCTCCTCATGGGGTTTGCACGAGGGAACACGAGAACGGGCACAGAGCAGTTACTGTGCCTGGCACAGAGGATGCTCCATCTATAGTAGCGTGTGCTGGGCAACTGACCAGGCAACACCTGGAATTACCCACCACTAAGACTGCCAGTCCCTCAAGACCTTTCAGTGAGCAAACCAGGATCTTACTGGTGCCCAATGAGTTGGATGTCCCTCTGGGTGGGAGTCTTGTTCTGTAGGGGCCAGTACCCCTACTTCATGGAGCCTAGGCAGAAGGAGATACAAAAGGGAAAAATTATTTCTAGATGCCTGTGTCTAGGGCCATGTGTGGCCTCTATGTCACTTGATGTATGCTATTACAGGCTGCATTTACTGGGTCAAGTGAGTTTCTCAAGGTCACATGGCTGGAAAGTTCCGAGCTAGGGTTTGGGCTTAGATCTGCTTAGCTTCAGGCAGTGTGTTTCCCACTGCTGTTTTGGCAGGGGCTGTACATATCTAGGCATGGGAACTAGGAAGGAGACAGCATTGGCACTGTTGGTATAGCTTTCTTTCTGGAGCCCCCCTGCCGGCTTCTCATGTGCTGCTCTCCTCCAGTGTTTGCCTGGAAGGGTGAGACAGACGAAGAGTACCTGTGGTGCATTGAGCAGACGCTGCACTTCAAAGATGGCCCCCTCAACATGATTCTGGATGATGGTGGTGACCTCACCAACCTCATCCACACCAAATACCCACAGCTTCTGTCAGGTAAGCGGGTGGACTGAAGGGAGCCTGTTCCTTCACAGACATGAGGCAGGGGGCCTGGCGGAACTTCCAGATTCTCCATAGGATTGGAGGACAGGAGGTTCCTGCCGCATGGAGGCTGGCTTCTGACTTGTGATGTAAAGCCAGGGTAACTGGGGTGGGGGCAGAGCTGGCTGAGTTCATAAGCCAAGGCTGGCGCAGGGCAGGGCTAGGAATGGTCACCGAGAAGCAGCTTTGTGGACTGTGACAGGGAGGGGGAGGAGGATGGAGTTTGGAGAATACCAAGGGCCCTGAGGTAGGAAAAGATTGACTGTGCAAAACTAGCCATGACTAGCAAATGAAGGAAGCCTTCTCTGGAGAGTGCTCTAGGCTGGGACAGGACGACTGGGCGGAGTGGTGTCAGCACTGCACAGTGGTGGGTGGAAGATGTCGGGGGTGTGCGTCATTAGGGTTCAGTAGGACGTCAGATGGTGCCTCCCTTTTGCTGGCCGCAGTACAGTCAGGTACAGAGATGGAAATGAAGGAGAGGGGGTGCTAGGGAGTGAAAAGGGTTATGGGTAGAGATGTGTTCTCTGATGCTCTCCCTCTTTTGTTCAGGCATCCGAGGCATCTCTGAGGAGACCACGACTGGGGTCCACAACCTCTACAAGATGATGGCCAATGGGATACTGAAGGTGCCTGCCATCAATGTCAATGATTCTGTCACCAAGGTGAGCCCTGGGGGAGACTCAGCTCCAGTTGTTAGTTGCCCAGTGAGCTTAGGAGTGGATCTCTGAAGAAGGGTGGCCAGGTGAGGAGATGGGACAACAGTCTGAGGATGGCAAGTGTACTGAAGAAACCCGCACATTGGGTCATAGCTATGCAGGAACATTGTGGCTTTGGTTAGCAATAGCTTTAAAGTTAGGCAGTTCTTAGACTCAGCAACCTGTCCTGGGCATTGATTCCCTAGAAAGACTTCTAGACCAGCAGAGAGCAATGAGGGAGATAGTCTTGAGGCTGATGAGGAGGAAGGACATATTGGCTTTGTCTAGTGGAGAAGATTCTAAGGGGTCTGCCCAGGCTGACTGAGTGGGCTCAAGTCTCAGCCCTGTGGGATGCTTTAAGGCCTGGCCTCTGGGTCTTGCCTGCCCCCATTGTCCCCTCGCCCCCTCTCCTTTCAGAGCAAGTTTGACAACCTCTATGGCTGCCGGGAGTCTCTCATAGATGGCATCAAACGGGCCACAGATGTGATGATTGCGGGCAAGGTGGCAGTGGTAGCAGGCTATGGTGACGTGGGCAAGGGCTGTGCCCAGGCCCTGAGGGGTTTTGGGGCCCGAGTCATCATCACTGAGATTGACCCCATCAATGCACTGCAAGCTGCCATGGAGGGTATGGTGGAGTAAGGGTTGGCTGTTGGGGCTAGAACAAGGGTGAGGCCACCTTCGCTAACACATGTTCACTGTCCATGCAGGCTATGAGGTGACCACCATGGACGAGGCCTGTAAGGAAGGCAACATCTTTGTCACCACCACAGGCTGTGT
>LOJH01027375.1:0-17213 GCA_001685095.1 Ellobius talpinus
GGGAGGGCCTTGGACTTCCCACAGGGCAGGATTCCCTGCCCTCTCTCAAGGAGGAAGGGGAGGGAGGAGGGTGAGTGGGGGAGCAGGAGGGGATTGGGGGGAGGGGAGGAAGTGGAAATTTTTGANAAAATAAATAAATAAAAATAATAGATTAAAAAAATAAAGCTTATCTTAGCTCTGAAAAATGCCCATAGTTAGGGCATGATGTTTTCCTTCAGAAAGAATTTATGTTCTTTATTTCCTATAACAAAGATTGGTCTCATTGCTTCACTTGAGATCACTTCCTTTAGATTTCTCCTGATTTTGTAGATATAGGTGCCATAAGTTCAGTCCAAGATTCTATGGTATAGGACAAGTTTTTTTTTCTTCTCATCCAGAACTAAGACAGATATTATAGCCTGTCTGCTTTTCAAGGCAGTTTTCTACCTTTTCACAAGGCTAGGCCCTTTGTAAATGGTCTCTTTTGTTTTTCATGTATATGTGTTTGTGTGTGCATGTTTTCCTTTTGTTGAGATAAGATCTCCCCAGTATAATCCAGGCTAGGTGGAACCTGCTTGGGCCAAGAGGCTGGCTTGGAATGGACAGTGACCCTCCTGTGTCTACAGCTAACTGCTGGGATTACAGGGGTGTTACCAGCCCCTATATGAGGATTGATTAGCTGCTCACATCACACACGCCTGTGGTGCAGTTTGGCTCCATTTGTCCAGTTTTGTTGGTGTAAGCATGAGACCAAGGCAGCCCGAGGTGCCACACGTGCCTATCATTCTCCTGTAAGTGACAAGTTTTACTGTTGGGGTGCAAGCTTGGGGATATGCTTGGTTATTTCCTCACTTTCTCATTTTAGTAATTTATTTAGATGTTTGTTCATAATGCTTTACCTGATAGAAGTTTTGCTTCTGTAGGAGAGCATTTTGGAATAACTTGTCTGCTAAAGAGTCTTAGTAGGGTTTCACCTCAGCCAGACATCCAGTGTGGTGGTTTATGATCTGATTTGTGACACACAATCTGAAGCTTACTAGGGTTCACCCTTTGTAAGATTTTATCAACCAAATGGCCCAATGCATTGCGTTTTAGCAATAAGTTCCACTTTGAAGAAAAAGAGATGGCTGGGGGCTAATAAACGTTAGACATAGTGGTGGACACAGCCTCCTAGGTCGGCACTAGGACTTTGGGTTCCAAGACAGGATTTCAAGTTGTTTCTGAGGCTCAAGAGAGAAGTGTTTCTATTGCCTTTTATCTACTATGACCAAAATACCCAAGAAAGAAACTTAAAGGTGGAAAGTTTTTTTTTAGCTCAGTTTCAGCCCATTGAGAGCAATTCATAGCACCTCAGATAGGAATAAAAGGGAATTCATGAAGAGGCCAGTGCAAGATACAGTCCTCATGGGCATGCTCGTGTCCTGCTGCTTCTGGCTGGGCCCTACCTCCTATCTTTCAGTACCTCCCAATAATGCAGTCTTATAAATCCATAAAGGGATTAATCTTTTGGTTAGGTCTCCTGATCCAGTTGTTATTGGAAATTCTGTCAGACATACCAGAGATCTACTCCATTAATCTCATAAACATTTTTAATCCAATCCAGTTAACTATCACAGTTACTTATGCCAGGACTGGGGACACATGGCTTCTTGCTTAAGTTAGGTGGTGTAATAATGGAAGGCTAGACCTCTTTACATCACAGATGGGAAAAATGATACCACCAAAGGCTGACTGGTGTGTCAAGGCCACCTAGTCATACTGTATGATGCCTACCCTTACCAGTTTGCCATAGTGACAGATACTTAATCCTTTTTTCTTCACCTTTTGCTTATTATATGCTGCTATACACTGAATCCATCTGGGGAGGAAAAGATTTTGATAAATTACATGGCTTTAAATTTTTGCTAGTTTTTATATAATCATATTTGTTGAATTACTCAGATTTGCTTCCATTGTAATTGATACAAATCTAATACAAACCATTTGAGCCCCAAAAGCAGTCCATTGTCTCACATAACTGGAAGGCTGATGATTCTTAGAGACAAGCATAGGTCCACGTTTCAACGGATGCCACCAGAAGTTATCTCTCATAAATAAGCTTGGGCAATCTTTTCTTCAGCATGGCTTTACTTGCAGGCTGACACTTTCTATGTATGGTTTTTGACTTACAGTGTCACAACTCCAGTCCAACAGCAACAAAAAGGCTTTATTTCTCAGTAGGTGTGATCAGTCCCTGAATTAATTTCCTTGCTGACTTTGGTTATTTCTGGACCACAGAACACAGATTGTTCAGGTCTGTCTGATGCCACAAATGGGTACAAGGGGGAAACACCACTGTGAAAACAATATAGCTCAGCATAAGAACAAAATATTCAAAGGGAAATCAGTGTTATCACCAGAAAGACCAGAGAGATATGTGAGATGAGCTAAGATGAGTGTCCACAGTACCATATACCAGCTCAGTGGAGGGCCATGTCTAGGTTCAAATCCTACGTGCACCTTATAGCTGTGACCTTGGAGCAAGAGTCTTAATCTACCTCTGCTTCAATTTCTCTGCCTGTAAAGTGAAACAACTGTACATGCTCACAAGGCTATTATAAAGATTCACTGAGTTTCCATATAACTAAAGTGTTTAGCAGCTCCTGGCATGTTCAACATCCACTGTATATACATATATATGTTATATACTTTTCCTAACCATTATAACTAGTATTGCTAACAAACAACAAAACCCAAACAGCAGTTACTTTCCAAAATAATTTTACTTTCTCTGTACTTCCTTAGAATCCTTGTCTGTATTGGAATGCCTGGTCAGAAAATGAGCCATACCCTTGGTGTTCTTGTCAGATAGCTATTAGTGGTGCTGAGCCAATTACTACTGTCCCAGCAAGGGGGCTCAGTACTAGTGTAATCCAAATGGAGTAACACTTTAAGGGTGAGGCTGTTGGCTTGGTACATTCATCAGTGAGAGGGCCTCATGAAACAAGATGTGTTTCTCCAGGATTCCATACCACCTCCATCACCGAATTGCTCACAAACCACCTTATTTCTGATCCCTGCATTTTGCCACTTTTGGCTGGGCGGGGGGTGGTGGGCTTATTTTCTCTACCTTGAGACTTGTACCAGCATCTCTGTCCCTTGGACACTGGAGCTGCTATGATTTCCTCCAAAACTCCCCCAACTTTCTTAACACTGAGCAGTGCTTCCTTTGTTACCCACTACTCAGAGTTGCTCAAGGAACAGAACTCTGTTGTCCTCTTTTTTAATGGTTGCTACCTTTTAAGCTACAGCTATCCTAGTCAGCAACTGTAGCTCAGCCACTACCAGCCGCAAGAGCCTCAGCCTGAGGAAATTCTGTTCCCTCAGGCACTGACTCTTCCAGAGCTACTAAGAGAACTTATTTAAATCTCTGTCCCCCTGAGGAACTCAAGATTCAAAGGTTGAGGTAGAATCCTGCTTCCCAGAGAGGCTGACTAGCAAGCAGCTCACCTAGCTCACCTCCTTGCCTCTTCCAAGAAGTCCGCATGCTTTTCCCTCCCCTCCTTATAAACCCTTTTCCACCTGGCTCCTCCCTACAGCTACTTGCTGATGCAGCCTCCAGACTGCAGGAGAATTTTATTTAATCAAACACATCTTTGCATCATTAAACAAGTGTTCCAGAGCATAAGACAAAATAACACACCTTAAAATAATATTCTTAAAAAAACTCCACAGAGCCAAGGATTTTGCAAAGACACAAAGGCCCTCTCCTCCTAAGGGAATAGTGCTTAATAAATAACACAACATGGCTGTGGCCATTTCTTTTTGTTTGTAGAGCAGTTATTCTCACTGCTCTGATGAGGAAGGTTTTAAGTGCAGGTGACATAGCTGATTATATGTAAGATCTCTACTCTGGAAGTACTAGTGATTCTGCTTGGGAGGCAGACTTGATAATGAATGTCCTTAGATAAGTGAGGCCAAGCTGAGGATATCAACTCCCAAGTTGTAGTCACTTCTGAAACCTGAGAGGGCAGCAAGGTTCCCTCTACTCAGAATTCCTGTTCTCTCATCCAGTACTGGAAATGGGAGCTGTGGGACCAGGGCAGATTTCCTACTTCCCAGTACTTTGGGGTCCAGCCATTCACAAGGGCCCCAGAATGAGGCTCTAAAGATGAGTGTTGCTGTCTCTCCACCTTCCAGGCTCACTGTGGCTACAGTTTGCTAAGCGAACTGGGGAGTCCAAATTGCCAAACCCATTCCTGAGTCAGACAGAGACAGGGATGCGTATATAGGGCATTTCTCCTGGGACTGCCTTTATTTATTTCCCTGGCCTCCTGAACCCGAAATTCCTTATTGAAAGCTAGGGCCTGTTTCTGCAGTCATGGGAGAAGAGATAGCAAAGCAATAACCACTGCAAAAGTGCTATTGGTCAGAAGCCTGGGATTAACTTCTGCCTGCTGGAGGAATCTGCTGGCCTCACTTGGGGGTCGCAAGTCATTGCAGTCAAACCTTTGAATGGAAGCTGGAAATGCTTATCCAACCATGAGGCTGAGATGATGGGATGATTCAATGACTGTTACTGGAACCCTACAGTATTTCCACTGCGTCTTAACTTCATATACAGCAGAATTTCCAGAGGAGGAGTTCTTTGGACAGCCCAGCATGTGCAGAATGGATACCTAAGAAGCTACCACTGAAATGGCACTTGAAGAACTTGAAAAGATTCTTGAAGGGTACACAGAAGATGGTGAGATTTTGAAGAAGATACTTAAGATACTAAAATGCTCTAAGAAAGTGTTGACTTTTTAGCTGACCTGAGCAGATCTTGTCTGCTAGACCTGGGATCTGAGGACCTGAAAGAATGGGGTAGACAACCTTACTTCTGTTTCAGTGCACTTTTATGCAGGAATGAAACAAACAAATAAACAAAAAACAATGATTCAAGAACTCATGTTTGAGTTCAGAAAAACATGGAAATAAACATCAGTAAGCACATATTAAATATTAACAGAGCAGCCCTTCCCCAGAACTTTCTCAGGACAGATCAATTTAAATACAATTAATTGCCTGGCATGTTCTATAGCTTATAACTAGGAAGGCATAGGCAAGGCATAAGTCAATATCCAGATTCAAGGCACACTGACCAGATTGGGTTCTATAGCTGTGTTTTTCTAACCAACAACAATTTCAACTAGAAATTGAATATAAATGTCACTGGAGGCATGAAATCACATCTGAGAACAATCCAGGGAACAAGACGCACCTGAGGTAAAAGGCCCTCTGCCTTTTTTTTGTGGAGCCTCTCTCACAGTACCCCAAGGTATTGTTTACTATGCATCATTCTTTTTGGCCGTATTCCAACAGAAAGAGGACCAAAAAGATCCAAGACAGGCTTGAAAAACATCTAGACAAAACTTGAGAGGTATCCTAGTTAACTTTAACTGTTAGCCTGTCACAGTGCAAAGTCATCTGAGAAAAGAGCCTCAACTGAGGAATTGCCTAGATCAGATTGGCCTGTGGCATGTATATAGGGGCTTGTCTTGATTGACGGTTAATGGAGGCCCCAGCCCACACTGTTGGCAGTACCATCCCATGGGAAAGCTTGCTGTAACTGGACATGGTGCCACTCACTTTTATCACAGCACTCAGGAGACACAGGCAGGTGGATCTGTAAATTTGAGGCCAGACCAGTCTACATAGAGAGTTCTTCCAGGTCAGCATAGTGAGATCCTGTCTCAAAAAACGAACAATCAAAAAACAAACAAACAAAAAAAACAAGAAAAAAATAAAGCTCACTGACTGTAAATCTGTGAGTAAGCTACTAACAAGTATCCTCCTCCATGGTTCCTGTTATACCTCTTGCCTATGCAGTGAATTCCTTGGTCAGAGGTAAGGATGTGTGGAATACGTAGCAGGCCTGCCTTCTTTGAGTTCCTGGTTTGACTTGCTTCAAAAATTGGCTATGTCCTGGAGCTGTTGCTTTTGTTTGTTTAATTTGTAAAGATTTTTAAAATTATGTGTGTATCTTTGTGCAGGTTTTCACACATGAGGGTATGTGCTAGGGAAGCCTAGAAGAGGGTATCACATCTCCTAGAGTTACAGGTGGTTGTGAGTCACCTAGTGTGGGTGCTGGAAACCAAACTTGGATCCTCTAGAAGGATAGCAAATACTGAGCCATCAGTCTAGCCCTGTATCCTGGGGTTGTAAGCTAAAATAAACCTTTTCTTCAGAGTATTTTATTATAGCCAGAAAGGGAACTACAATAGAAGGAGAATCTGAAGACTGCCCTGGAAAGCAACTTGGGATGATAAAAAGTATGTAAAGGCTGGTGAGATGGCTCAGTAGGTGAAAGTGCCTGCTAACCATAGCTCAGTCTCTGAACATAATGTAAGGAGAGGGCAGACTCCTGAAAGTTGTCCTCTCAGCTCCATGCACTCCCTCCAAAAATATTTTCTAAAAATTAGGCGGTGCTGGAGAGGTGACTCAGTGGTTAAGAGTATGTACTTGTCTTCCAGAGGATCTGGGTATGGTTGCCAGCATCCACATGGCTATTCACAAATGTCAGAGGGATCCAGTACCCTCATCTGGCCTCTGTAAGAACCAGGCACAAACGTGGTTCACAGATATAGATACAAGAAAACCATTTATATACATAAATGAACAGTTACGTACTAGATGTGCATAGGTTCAAAACAGACAAAATCCCTACCCTGAGAAGGGGAGATGGACAAAGTCACAGCCCTAACCAAGAAGCTATTTCTAATTGATGCCTGCTGGGAAAGGGAAAATCAGTGGAGTGCCACTGGGTCTATCAACCACAGTCCAGGGCAGACCCCATGCCCAGGAGTAGTTGGCCAATATAAAACAGACTCCAGTTTTTATTTTGTTAGAATTTCGTTATGTTTTTATTTTGATATTTGTGTCTTACTAGATTTTGTTTGTTTTTCATTTTCCTTCATTTTGTTTCTGAGAGTGAGAATATGAAGTTGTGTGGGAAGGGAGGTGGGGAGGAGTTAGGGAAGGGGAAGAATATGATCAATATATGTTGTGTGAAAAAATAAAATACTAGAAAAAAAGTGGTTCTGAAAACAAGTGAGAAAAAATGACTCTGAAATACCTGAATTTGAAAGCCAATGTTCTGAGTAAGTATTTGATGAAAAAGACTTAGAAAACAAACAAACAAACAAACAAAAAAAGAGATATAGTTGGAAAAGATATCTGATGACAGCAAAGAAAGATGAAGAAAATACAGATGAAAAGGGGTCTGGAGCTGGCATGATGGCCCAGCCAAGCCTGGTGACCTGAATTTGGCCTCTGGAACATGCTTAAAGGATAGAATTAATTTCTGCAGATTGTCCCTTGACTTCCATATTAATTACGGTTTCTATTGCTGTGACAAAATACCATGACCAAGGCAACTTATAAAAGAAGGCATTTAATTGGTCTTATGGTTTCAGAGAGTTATAGTCTGTGATAGCAGCACAGAGGCATTGCAGCAGGAACAGCTGAAAGCTCACATCTTGGTCCACAAATAAGAGGCAAAGAGGCACACTGGGGATGGCACTAGTCTTTTGAAACCACAAAGCCTGCCCTGGTGACACACTGCATCAAACAAGACCATGCCTTCTAATCTTTCTCAAACAGTTACACCCACTGGAGACCAAGTATTCAAACACGAGCCTATGGGGCCTTCTCATTCAAATCATTATAACTTATATACACATATACTGTGGCATGTGTGTGCGTGCACACAGTAAATGTTTTTTTAAAATGAATAAGGGTCTGACTCTGCTGCTGAAGAGGATAGTGGTGTAAAGGGATATAAAGAAGCTGCAGATAGAAGTCATTTGAAGATGACAATTCTAACAGGAAACTTAGTGAAGAGTCTGGTGAAGGAGATGTGGGTGGTGTTGAGAATGCTAAGGAAGAAAGGCCCTGGGTGCTAGCAACAGCTTTGTCTTCAGTAGTGATGACAATGAGGGGTAGGAAATGTCTTCATATATTTATGCCTACTTTTCAGGGTCACTATTAACTGTTATTCATATAACACTCTGTGAACAGTGGTAGAATACTATCAAAGGCTTTGATGTACTAAATGATAAAAAAAAACCTCACTGTATTTACTTAATAAAATTTAGACTGCTACTCAATTAAAACATCATAATAACCCCCAAGGCAAAAAAAGAGACAGAGGTAAATAAATATTTAGCAAAAAATTTTAAAAATTTAGCACTAAAACATTAGATATAAATGGGTTCATCTTTCTTGTGTGGGGAGAAACAGTCAAGTTAAACAAAATGAAACAACAAACAAATCTACCTCCATGTCTAGAAAACTATATATGAAGGTTGAGAATAATGAGAGATTTTAGGGAAATATTAAAGAAATGAAGAATGAGTGAATAATGACCAGGCAGAATGAATACAATGCATCAAGCTGATTATTGAAATGTCTGATCTAATTGCACGTAACTGAGGACACTCATTGGTGGGCACTGTTAACTACATCTCTGGACACAGCACCACCTCTCTTTGCTCATGCTTTAGGTCTCTCACTGTGCTGCTTGTTAGCTGTACTCAGAGCACAAAATGTTACTCTTGGAAGTACCAAGGTGGTGTGCAGTGGATAGGTTCTTCCTTCCAGATGCTCTTCAGCCGCTGGGCCCATGATTCCACTATCACTTTCCTTTCTTCTTCTGATGAAACGTCAATACCAAAACTGATCTGTGGGGCAAGGACTTTAAATCCACAGAAGTGTAGTATACCATGCTGAAGACAGAAAGGAAAGAACTGATCATAACCACACTCTTTATATACACTCAGTTAAATTACTAAACAGGAAATGATGTGAGGACGACTTCAAAAATCATGAAACAGATGCTACAAAGTAACTGAAAACAACCAATTTCTGGATAGCTGCAGGATAGAGTGCTTCATAAGCAGAAGACCTGGCAGCTGGAATTTAAGACAGATCTTAACTAATGAGTCCATCACTAAACATTAGTTTTGATTGATTTGTCAAATTCTGCTACTTTGAATGCTATGTACCGAGAGGTTATTTTAGCTATGATGTACTGCTGTAGAAAGTTGTTGACCCTAGTTGTTAATTGAAACAAATTTTAAGCAGTATTTCTTGTATACCATTTATGTACAACAATAATAAACAAGTAGTAAACATTTTTATGTAAGGATCTATCTAGGCCATTAGGAAATAAATTACAAGTAATTCTTTCTGGAGGTGTAGATTAAGTGGACTTTAAAAATATTTTATATTGTTCACCTTTCCTCTACTACATGTTGTTATAAACTGGGGTAAAGTACATATTTTTAGTCAGTGACATGTATGAGAATGACTAGCCTTCAGAGAAGGATGCTCACAGCTTGTAATTGCCCTTAATGGAGCAGCACTAATCCACTAATCGTAATCATCTTTCAAAAAGAGCCTAGCTTCTCCCTGGAAATGTCACACTTTGTCTTCTGCATGATGCTCTTCAAAACTTACACCCTTATCCAAGCATTAGTTAGAGGACAAAAACCTACATACATGTTTTTACATTGCTTTCTCCCAGATACCATGATTTCATTTATTGGAAATCAGCTCTTTCAAATCCACTATTGGAGGCTGGAGAAATAGCCCAACAGTTGGGAGCACTTGCTGCTCTTGTTAGTAACCAGAGTTTGGTTACCGGACCCACATGGTAGCTCACAACTCTCTGTAACTCCAATCCCAGAGGTTCAGATACTCCCTTCTGCTCTCAGTGGGCACTGCATACATGTGATGTGCACACATGCATGCAGGCAAAACACACATAAAACTAAACACAAAAAACACATAAAATAAATCTTTATAAAAATAATTTATGGTGTTGGTAAGATGTTTCAGTGGCTAAGGGTACAGGCTGCCGAGTCTGTGATGACCTAAGTTTGATCCTCAGGACCCACGTAGTAGAAGAAGAGAACCAACTCCTGAAAGTTGTCCTCTGATCTCCATGGGGATGCTGTGGCATGGACATGTTCTCCTCTACTACAATAAATAGTGTAATTTAAAAAATAAATTTTAAAACATCAATTATGATCAGTAGAAGAACTCAACAAATGGACTAGGTGGAAGTGGGGCGGGGAGAGACCAGTAGCTGTCACAAACACAAAAGGAACTTTTAGGTGACTGAATTTAAAAGGATAACAGTGGGCTAGGGATTCAGTACGGATGGTTAAACGCTTGCTGTGCAAGGATAAGGCCCTGAGTTCTGAACCCTAGCAATCAAAAAAGCTGGGTGTGGCAGCATGGA
The DNA here is from genome assembly GCA_001685095.1 of Ellobius talpinus. Taxonomy (NCBI): domain Eukaryota; kingdom Metazoa; phylum Chordata; class Mammalia; order Rodentia; family Cricetidae; genus Ellobius; species Ellobius talpinus. The sequence continues at coordinate 10,247 of LOJH01027375.1, forward strand.
TCTATAACCCCAGTGTCTGTGGGGAGAGGGGCAAAGACAGGCAGATCCCAGGGCTCACTGGCCACCCAGGCTAGCCAAATCAGCAAGCCCCAGGAATAGTGAGAGATGTGATCTCAAAAAATAGGTAGAAACTGATCAAGGAAGATACTTGAAATTGATCTGTAGCATTCACATATGCATGGGCAAGTGCATGTGCATTCACACACACATATACATATCTGTAACTCACTTGAGAGCAAACAACAAAGACAAGGAGTGAACTTAACTATCCATATAAAGGAAACTCTTACTGTTTTGTAAACATATGATAGGATAATTCACTAACAGAGCTGACAAATCAGTTAAAAATGCCAACATCTCAATAGAAACAGGGAGTAAGAATCTGAACCTAGAAAGAAAAGGGACAATTCCTTATTTTTATTTATTATTTTGAGACAAAGACTCTTGTATATCAGGTGAGCCTCAAACTTGTGTAGCTGAGAATGACCCTGAACTTCTGATCCTCCTGCCTCTACCTCCCAAGTGGTGATTATGGGTATGCACTACCACAACTAGCATATAGGGAGCTGGAGCTCAAACTTAAGGCTTTGTGTACACTCAGCACTTGTTCTACCACAGACTCATACCTGCATCTTGTGTCCATAATGTCTACATTTGTCAAAGCAATCACTCCAGCTATTAGGTACCAGCCTTTCTCACACCTAGACAGGTATCTCTCCTCACCATATGGAAGAGCACATCCATTTAGCTTCCCAGGTCTCCTAGAAGCCTTTGCGCTGAAGTCTGCCTCTTGTTCTCTTTCCCTCTCTGGGAAGTTCCATGCATATGGATATCCTAGCCTGCTGGAACTCACTCTGCCATTGCCCTTTCTCTCAGTAGATGGCTATTTAGTCACTCATCTGTCTAGGGTGTTAGAGGCCCAAGTGAAGCCGTTCAGATCACAGAGTCTACAGTACCTCTAACCAAGGCTAATGCTGTTGCAAGCTTCATAGAGCATTGTAAGTCTGGGAGGGCTCTCCAGGCCTTGGTGTTGCTCATCATTTATACCGACATACCTGGTGCTACCTCAGGGCTATTACAATCATCATAAAGCATACAACAGGATGACCAGGTATGGCTTTACTTTGGGTCAAGCATTATCAAAATTGTTTGTCTTCTTAGCTAGCCTTTAAACTGCTACTGATTAAAAAAAATAAGGATAAAATGTTATTATTTTCTCTATCTAGTTGGGAGTCGAATGGAGTATCAAGCTTACATGGTGTATGTGTGTAAGGTGCAGTGGGGAGGGGGAGAGTTCAGCATGCCAGCAAAGCAGAGAAGGCCCACAAGGCCTGTTTACCTGGAGTGGCCATAGGAAGTACCGGAAATCTCCACTGACACCGGTTTTTGTGTACATCTCAGCCGTACCTCCAGTGGTTAAGGAAAGGAGGGCTAATTTACCCTGCAGGCAGGGAAGAAAGTAAATGCATCATGTGGTTGCCAGAGGAGAAAACAGTGCTCCTGTGATGTTATACAGAGGTTTATGGTGGTCAGAAGGGAGCCTAAAGTCAGGTTCATTCCAGGTAGACAAATGTAATCCCCCCATGTCCCATACACCCATCTAAAGGTGACAGCTAATGCCCTAACGGATGGGGACAGAGCAGGTAGCAAAAAGATAAGTGAATATCAAACTTCTAACACATAAGACTTCTGGAGGAAACTAGGTTTCAGAGACCCCATGAGAACTGAGATACTGACCACAGCGCTGATGGGAAAGTGAGTGAAGCTCACACAGGATGATCATGCAATGAAGGCCAGTATCTTGATTACTTGAGTCATTTTCCTAATAAACACTTAAGTTTTGAAGTGTTTAGAATTTAAAGCCATTTGCTTAGTAGGAAGTTCTCTCAGTAAGACATTTCCAGATACTATGCATGGTACCTAGCAGATTTCCCACTCCCTCTCCTAAAATACAGGAGGTGTGTGACTATCCCCCAAATCAGTGTGGGCATGTGGATCCCAAAAGTGTAAACTAGTATAAGACCAGCCAAGGCTGGAGCTGAAAACATTACCGTCCATGCCATTACCCATTTCACTCTTGTGCAGTATCCAGCCCCATACTTCTTTTGCCTGTGTGCAGATTAGTGTAGATGCATATCCCTCACTATCAAAAAGCTCTGTGAGTTTAAAAAAGGGTGTACTTATCATCCATGAAGTGTGCTGTGCATACATTAAGTGCTTAATGAATATTTACTTACCTTATACAAATATACAAACTAGAAATATAAGTTGATAGATGCCCTCACCTTCCTCCCATTGGAAGGATCCATACTGATCCTTATCCCCAGAGAACATACCTTGAGAAAACCGGAGTCATAAAAGCCTGGAATGTCGAAGGCAAACCCTTGGCACAGCACCCTGTCCATCCAGCCTTTTAGGATTGCTGGAACACTGAACCAGTATAGTGGGAACTGGGGGTGGAACAACAAGCAGAAACTGCTCTGTCTCAGGATTCATACTTTAGTCCCACTGACCTCTCCTCCCAGGACATCCAGCAGGCAAAGGTGGGGCACAACATGGGCACAGTGGGATGAAGGGTAGAGCTGACTATGGCTGAGTTGCTATTCTGGTGACTGTCTCCTGATGACAGTTCCTTATGCTAGCCACAGAGTAGGCAGTGAGGAAGTTTTATGCCAACTTGACACAAGCTAAAGTCATCTGAAAGGAGGGAGCCTAATTAAAAAAAATGCTTCCATATGATCAATCATGCTGCAGGTAAGCCTATGGGGCATTTTCTTGATTAGTAATTGATGGAGAGATCTCAGTCTATTGTAGGCGATGCCACCATGGGCTGGTGATCCTGGGTTCTGTAAGAAAGACTGAGCAAGCCAGGAAGCAATACTCCATGGCCTCTGCATCATCATCTTCCTCCAGGTTCTCACCCTGTTTGAGTTCCTATCCTGGCTTCCTTCTGTGGTGGACTATGAATGTGGAAGTGTAAGCCAAATAAACCCTTTCCTCCCCAATTTGGCTTTTGGTCATGGTGTTTCATCACAGCAATAGTAACCCAAGCTAAGATAGGCAAGTAAAAACAGACTTTTGGTCAGTGAAGTCCTTGCATGATGGAAATCTGGGGAAAGCAAAGCACTCCAGAAGTGCTGCCATGGCTATTTTTGCTCAGAGGACTCAAGTGAGCAGAGCCCTTATATACTTAGCCCCTCTTCCTGTTGAGTTGACTTGGATTTCCATCAGTGCAACAACTCTTTGGAATCACACACTTACCTGACTGTCTAGATTATGGATATATGTTAACTGTACCCTGTCCAGTGCTGGTAGGAATGGCCAGATTAAGTTAGTGCTTCTGGAAGTCAGTCTATAGGGCTAGTTCCTTCTGTAGCAGATATATATACCAATCTGTAGTGTGTGTGTGTGCTCATTAGTATGTATGTGGTAACTAATTAGAGATGGAAACAAGGTTGTACTGTTAATGGTAAGGAATTTAATGCAAGAGTTGGCCTAAACTGCCTTGATAAACAATTGTGTAGAGAAATCTGGTTCCCAGCTAGCATGTCTGGGACAGGGGCCTTGGGAGGATGAAAGCAGAAAGACTGCCATGATTCTGATGCTTCTGGGACTACTGGGCCAATGAGTACATTTTTGATTGATACTGACTTAGGGTTGTGAGTAACACTGACTATCAGAATCTCTTTATCAAAGTAGGAAAGTATTCTAATTAGACTTGTAACAGGAAAGGTATTTCAAATAACTGTATACATAGTTAAAAAAACACTAGTTCCAAATGTAATGTTCAAGTGTTTGTTCATAGGATGAATCTAATCATTAATATGAGGAAAAAACAAACCTGAAATATCACTAGATCGGCTTCTTTCACCTTTCTCTGCTCCTCAAGTATGTCACTGGGCAGAGCTGTCTTCTTGTAGGCTTCATAGATTTCTATCCCATATCTGAAGACTTCAGGATTAGAGAGGGCACCTAGGAAAGAAGAGGTCAATTTCTCAGTCCTAGGTGAGTGTTCTCAGCTTGTCCCAGCCTTCCAAAAACTGCTGTATGGTCTGGCTTCCTGAAAGCCTTGGGGGTTTGCTGTGACCTAATCAGGTTTGAGACCAGGCTAAGGATAGAGAAGGCTGGGAGAAGTACTTCCCATCTACCAGGAGCTGTGCTCTACACTGCTCACTTTTCCTATCATCCTAACAACCATGAGATCACTGTAATTCTGACTCAGTAGAGAGGAAGCCAAGACTTGTGAAAGGCTAGGTACTTAGTGCCATATGAGTCCCAAGTAGCAGCTAGTGTGGCCTAAGTCTCAGATGTGACCCCAGTTGTATGGGATCAAGACTAGAGGGTGCAAACTCAGGACCTCTGAGATGCAAGAATCTCAATGGAAAGTGGATCAGTCCTTCAATATTTTCATAACTGAAAAAAGCTGAGCATTTCTTTGCATTCTATTTTACCCTTAGGCTGTAACTACTATAGGGAAGAGTCGAGGATGTACTGGAGAGGTTATCAGATGGGGTGTGGCCACCACATTACAGGCAGCCCAAATACACCTAGGTTCTTCGCACTTACAGTGTCCTTCAGTATCCAAGGGAACTGGTTCTGACACTTCCTGCACACAATAAAATTGGTGGATGGATTTAAATGGTATAGTATTTGCTGACACTTTCAATCTTATCTATATTTTTGGCATGAGGTATGTATTACTTTACTAGCTTAAAAATTATGATTCCGTATCCTACTTTCTATTTTCTTAGTCCCTGTGCTGCTGTTTATTAAGAGAAAATAGTACTAGCTTTGCACATGCTTATCAAGTATTTGATTATTTTGATATATCCCCAGCCTGAACTATGTATTAAAAAAGGGTGTGATGGAGAGATGGCTCAGTGGTTGAGCACATTTGGTACTCTTGAAGAGGATCAGGATTTGGTTTCCAGTGCCCAGGTCATAACCTCCTGTAACTCCAATTCCAGGAGTTCTGATACCCTCTTCCAGCCTCCTTGGGCACCTGTATGCATGTGATGTACATATAGGTAAGCACATAAATAAAAAAGGAGAAAGGTCATGATGAATATTACAGGCTGTATCTGAGGTGTACTCTACACAACTCCAAGTGCATAGACAATGAGCACCTTCAAATTAGGGGTAATAAAAACTGGGGAAATGAGGTGAAATTGTTATTTGCAGATAGTTGTTCACATGTCTGAAGAGCCCCACAGAATAGAAAGTTAGAGCTGACTGTGGTAGTGTACACCCTTGATCCCAGCACTTGAGAGACAGAAGCAGGTGGATCTCTGAGTTCAAGGCCAATCTAGTTTACAGAACAAAGTTCCAGTACAGCCAAGGCTGTTACACAGTGAAGTCCTATCTCAAAACAAACAAACAACAAAAAATGAAAGTAAAATGAAAAAAAAAAGGTTAGGGTTGGCTGAGTATATACCTATAAAAATCCATATGATAAAACATCTCAATAAACCTGAGGAATAAAAGGGGAGGGAAGGGAGAGAGGGAGAGAATGCAGAGCAAATAAAAGGTCACATCATTCTTGGAGAGCAAGAGACAGCATCACAAAACGTGAATTCTTCCTAAGTTCACCTATATACTTAATGGGACTTTAGCAAAAATATCACCAGATTTCTTTTTTTATCTGGAATGCTGACTTAAAAGATTTTATGGAAAACTAAAGTAAAAACAATTACAAAAAGTAGGAAGTGATATTGACCTAGTTTGATCAGAATATTAAATTATATATAGATATAGATAGATATAGATACATATTATTCTTTATGCTGACTCTCAGGAAACATTTTCAAGATTTCACCTCAATGATGCTGGCTTCTTAATTACTGCTAATTTCTCAGCTCTAGCTGAGCAGCATAAATTGTTCCAGTGTGGTGATTTGAAAGAGATTGGGTCACCATAGGCCCATATATATGAGTACTTAGTCATCAGTTGGTAGACTGGGAAAGATTTAGAGATGTGGCCTTGTTGGAGAAAGTGTGTCACTGGGAGTGGATTTTGAGGTTTCAAAAGCTCACAACAGATCTAGTATCTCACTTCCTGCCTACAGATCAGAATGTAGCTCTGAGCTACTTCTCTAGGACCACGCCTGCCTGCCTGCCATCATGCCTCTGCCATAGCGATAATGGACTGACCCTCTGAAACCGTAGGCAAGGCCAGAATTAAATGTTTTTTTTTGTTTTTTTTTATAAGGGTTCCTCTTGGTGTCTCTTCACAGCAACAGAGCAGTGACTAAGATATCCTGTAAAATAAAAGTTTTACTTCAATGATACTGGTCTCTTGTTAATCATGGCTGACTCTTCAGCCCCCAGGTGGCCAAAACTATGGAATCTTAATTCAAAATGGTAAATACAAAATGGCCCCAATAGTCTAAGTAACTCTCAAACTTCCCTCTCGAACTTCCCAACCCAGGTCTCTATTGTCTGCATTTCTTTCAACACTTTTCTTCCAGGCTTCAACAGAAAAGCTCACCAAGCTTTGAACATTCAGTGGCTTTTCTCACCCAAAGTTCCAAAGTCCTTCCACAATCCTCTCTAAGACAACATGGTTAGATCTGTCACAGCAGAATCCCACTACTGGTACCAAATTCTATCTTAGGTGGGTTTACTACTGCTGTGATGAAACACCAGGACCAAATCAACTTCAGGAGGAAAGGGTTTATATGGCTTACACTTCCATATCACTGTTCCTCATTGGAGGAAATCAGGACAGGAATTCAAACGGCAGGAACCTAGAGTCAGGAGCAGAAGCAGAGGCCATGGATGGGTGCCGATCACTGGCTTCCTCCTTATAGTTTGCTCAGCTTGCTTTCTTATAGAACACAGGACCAGCAGCACAGGGGTGGACCGACCAACATGTGCTGCCCCCCCACCCCAGTCATGAATTAAGACAATGCCCTACTTGCTTGCCTAAAGCCTGATCTTATGGAAATGTTCAAATGGTAAGAAGCTGT
>LOJH01027378.1:0-18082 GCA_001685095.1 Ellobius talpinus
GCGAGTGGGTGCACGTGCCCCTCGGGGATGGCGGCGGGCTGAGCGGATCAGCAGGGGGCGGCGAGGCCAAGGGGCTGCGTCCCGGGAGCGCGGACAGGTGAATGCCTGGCCCCTCTGTGCGTTCTAGCAGGCCCTGGGTGTGGCTGCAGCCCTTCCTTTCCCACGGTGCTTTGGAGGGGGACGCGTGTCACCCAGTGTCACCAGCCCTCCTTGCAGGCAGAATGGGAGCTGTGAGCCCCCTTGTCGTGGCCAGCATGCAAAGCCAAGTTATTTCTGCGATTCCCGCGTAGGTGTGGCCTGCTCCACAGTCACCGCTGGCCACTCCAGCCTGGCGAGGGCCTTTTGCCCTCTTTGAGTACAATACTGTTAGAGGTTCCAGTCCAGGCTGCATCCAGGCTCCGATACCTACACTTCTAGGCATGAGGAACGAAAAGACCTCGGAGGCCAGGCCACCAGTTGTGGGGAGGGAGCATTCTTGCTAGCCTGGCACCCGGTGGCTCCAGCCTCAATTTCTTGACACAGGCTGGTTCACAGGTCATGGAGTCTTAGTGGTATTCTTGAAGATCCCTGACCACTCGTTTCTTCCTACAATTCCAAAGCCTTGACACAGCCCAGGTGACCAGGGGAATGGCCATTTGTTTCCAGGTTGGACAGCCCCGATGTGAGCCTGGAGTGGACCCGAGCCACCCTTTCCACTTGAGCAGCATTTGTGGGAGTCTGAATTCTGTGCCTGCTCGGGGAGGAGAGTCCTTACCTGGAGGCTGGGGTTGGGTGGGTGCCACCGGCTGCAAAGAGCAAGTTTAAAAAAGGCCTGTGTGGACGGGCTTATTTCTGGCTCCAGAGAGTCTGTGTGTTCTTGTCACTCAGATGTCGGGGACTGTGGGACAGGAAGGGGAGGTGGTAGGTGGGCTTGGGGAACTAGGTCTAGAGAAAACACATCTTGGAAAATTCAGTCTTTCAGAGGTCAGAGTGGGGTTCTGTCTCAGTGGGGTGTCTCAGGTACAGGTCAGTGTCTTATAACAGAACTTTAGAATTAAGTCATGAAATATGGGAATAAAAGTTTTAAGAGAAGTTAAAATCCTCTGCCCCCTGCTCTCTTCTCCTGTGGCTTCCGGGGGGCCGTCTTTGGTGGCTTCTGGGAACCTGACCCATCCCCAAGCTTTATTCTCTTTCTCTTTGCTCCCATTCTCCTGGGCGGTGCTTCTGCTGCTGTTCTTGAAGCTGGAGTTCTGGGCCCATACTTGTTGGTGCTCTTGAGGTAGGGGATTCTTTTTAGGGGACAGCACCTCAACCTGTGGTAGCCCTCCCCTGACTTAGGCTGGCCTTGCAGTTGGGAAAATGTGGTATGACTTGGACCCCACGCAGTCTGTATACAGCCTCATCTGCCCCTTGTGTGCGTCCTTGAGGTGTGGGCATGGCTGGCTCGTATCTTAACCGCCCCACTTTGGCTCTGCTAGAGGGACTCAAGGTGGCTCTCTTCTCAGAAAGGACTATGCTAGGCAGCTGTGCTGATGTTGGGTATGCCAGGGTCCAGGCCTGTCTGGTAGCCATACTGGGTTAGGAATCTTTTTCAGAACAGGATTGGTATCCTCTCAGGGCCTTCCTCCTGCCCTGTTTCTGCCCAAGCCCACCGACACCCCAGACACCAAGAAAAGGGAGTAGTTCCCCAGCCTACCCTTGGGGCCTGTATAGGGTCCTGAGACTTTTCCTGGAGGTGAGTATCCCCCATGTCTCCTCTTTGCACAACTGAGCGTGAACTGCTCCTTTCAGGGCACAATTTACTTACATGCCAAGGAGAAGTGGGTCAGCTAAGAAGGGGAGCCTGAGGACCGAAGGATCAGGGACACCCTCCCAAACCAGCTCACCCGGAGGGTAGGCCCAGCCACCGTTCAGGTTCTTTCTAGAAGCTGCTAGTGGCAGGCAGGGTGTGAGACGTGGCTTGGCTCTCTGGAGGTAGGGTGCGAGAGTAAGGTGAATTCTGAGCCCCTTTCCCGGAAGGCCTGTTGGGGTGTGTCTCTCTCTGTGTGGTATAGTGCCAAGCTGGGTTTGGTGCTGGGGTGGGTCCAAAGGCTTCCTCCAGGCCAGGTTGCCCCCAGATCCACTTTACAAAAGGACGCGGATAATGCATGCCTGAGGGTGGAGATGGCTGCCAGGTGGCCAGTCCTAGAGCTATTAGGCCATTTGGGCACCTGGGGAGGTAGAACTGGTTCTCAGGTAGGGCTGAGCCCTCTGCATAGTTAGAAACCTGGTCTGGGACAGCAGGCAGTCCCGGTCTGGGCCTCTGGCAGCCTTGGGAGATCTAGGTAATGAGTGGAGCATCATGGGAAGGAGGCCTAGGTGTGAAAACTCTGTGAACTCTTCTGCCAGGCTGTCCCACTTGTGACAGGAGCTGCTGCTCTTCTGACCAGTTGCTCTGTGTGTCCAAATGTCTAGGGATTGGACAGGTGGGGGCAGCTGCCTCCTTCTCCAAGTCCTGGGATGTCCAGGGTGAGTGGCTGCTGCTGTGGTTCCTGGATGCCCTACAGGCTAATGATGCTCGCAGATAGTGTAAGGAAGAACTTAATTAAAAGAAAATGTCTTGAGTAAAAATTTTCCATTCCGCATTTAGCTTTGGCAGATATTCTGTCCTTGAAGTCACCCCCTTACTGGGTGGTGTCTCTGCTGGCCTAGGCTGGGCTCTGGACCTCCACCTGGGTGGGGCACTTAATGATGGTTTGTGTTCTTGCCTGAATTACTGTTGCTCAGAGGCCATCTCAGACTAGAGTTCTTGGAGCCCCAGGGCTAGGAACATACACCCACAGAGACACACAGACAGACAGACAGACAGTCACACACACAGATACACACAGATACCCCACACAGACACAGACACACACATAGAGACATACTCACACACAGATACACCCCACATAGACATAAACACACACACAGAGACGTACTCACACACAGATACCCTACATATACACACACATACACACACACAGACACACACAGATATACAGACGTATTCACACACAGAAACCCTACATACAGAGACAGACAGACAGGCAGGCACATACTTACACACACACACACACACACACACCCCAGTCCCTAGCAAGGCTTGAGCCAGCCAGGAAAGGGTGTCTAGGTAGAGCTGTCCTACTCACTGGAAGCCAGATGCCCTACCTGCAGACAGGGCCTCTTAGTCTCCCTGACTTTTTCTGACCTGTAAGTTCAGCACTCAAAGTAGTGCCTGCAGGGGTATGTAGGCTGTCTCCAGCTGGGACCTCTTGGAGCCAACCAGGGTGGACTGGCCTGGTGTGTCTGTTAGGCCCGGGCTGGAGTAGGGGGAATTCCACAGACAAGCACTGTAACTTTCTTGAGTAGAAGACTAAGCAAATAGGTACTCAGAGCTTCTGCCTGCCACATCCCTTGGGAAAGCTGGCATGTCCTCAAGTATTGTGTGTCTTTGTGTGTCCTCACACATCCTGTGAGTCTTCAGTCATTCTTGTGTGTGCTCATGCTTACCCTGTCCCTGCGGGAGTGGGAAAACCTAGAGAGGCAGAGAACTTGCCTAAGTCCTGGGGTCGTGGCAGCTGACCTAGGTTAAACAAGCCTGAGGGAAATGGAAGGGAATAACACATGGTTATATTCATGTGTGCCCATGTGGTAGTCTCTGGGCATGAGCAAGTGTGCAGGTATGTCTACATGATGTGTGTGCCCACAGTAAGTGTCTGCATGCAAGTCTTCCTGCATGTAGCTATGTCTACAGCTGTCTGCTGTACTTACATGTGGAATGGCTGTCTATGCTTTCATGTATTTGCGAGCTGCAAATTCGTACTTCTGTGTGCGTACATAATCTCTATGGATGTGCCTTGGAGCATGCTGTGTTCACATGTGCTCATGTCCATGTTTCTGCATGTGCTAGTATGTGTTGTGCTCCTGCCTACAGCCCCTGTCTCTGCTCAGCGCACAGGCTTTCTGAGTCTGGACCCTATCTAGATCCTGGTGGGGAGGCCACTAGTCCTTTTTTCCTTAAGAGGGCCTACCTAGACCAGAAGGCCTCCAGCAGCACCTAGAGAGGACAGACGCTCGGTCCTGGACCTGGGTCAAGCTTTAGGGTCTTAGAAATGATGCAAGGATGGTGACTTAGTGACTTTCCAGCTCAAAGTGCAGCAGGCCTTCTGACACCTTCCAATACCCACTGGCCCTGATGTATGTTTGTGCAGGTGGCGCTCATGCTGACCAGAGGCTACCCAGCACCTCCCCGCCAATCCCACTCCACCAATGCAGATTGCCAAGCATGGCTCAAGGGTACCCGTTTGCTCCTCAGGCATCTCACTCGGGCAACTGTCTGGTCCATATGGCCTGCTAAAGAGCTTGAGGCTCAAGGGGCAACACAGAATACAGGCTACCAGGCTGGTGGGGAACACTCTTCAGCCCTGGGAGCTAGGCCTTTCTACTTCATAGGGAGTACTGAGGCTAGCCCAGGTGAAAGCTAGGAGTCAGCCTGGCCCCAGTGCCTGTGGTCTTCAGTTTCTTGTTTACGAAGAGGGAGACTTCATAGCTAGGAACACCAAGGGCTTTGTGCAAGACAAGGTCTTCTAAGGACTGAACCTGTGCCTGGCTTCCCCATGTACACCCCTCCCTGCTTCTTCCACACCTTTGTCTGCCTCCCCATTACAGCTGCCTTGGGACCCCTCACCACTTCTGCAGGTGGCACTAGGGTTTAACGGTCTGAATTTTTACATTGTACCCATGTGGAACCAGCCCCTCCCATCGTACACCACAGGGAGCTGGTGTGTTCTACCCAAGTCAAGCTGGAAAGGACCCCATCCAACAGGCTTGGTTGCTTCTCTTGGGCATGTCTTCCCTACCCAGCCCTTTGTTGCTGGGCTGGCCATGCTTTAGGGTGCCACTGTTGCTTTTCTGAACAGCATGGATTGGAGATCACAGACATATTTTCAGTGCCGTTCCTCTGTCAGGGACAGGGAATATAGAATGTGTCGTGTGAGGGGTGAACACTCCAGGCCGACAGGGTTGGGTGTCATCTCCTGCTGGACCCTCATGGCTGTGGCCTGTGTTGTCATGCTGTATGTCCGTGCTGGCCCAGGGAAGAGGATGGGATATCATGGATGGTGGCCCCATAGAGGGTGCTGCTGTGGGAAGCAGGAGCTTTAAATAGCCTCTTGCTTCCCACTAAAAATAGTTCTGCTGCCATGGAGGTGGTTGCTGGGGCGGCGGGCCTGGCTCCTGGCCAAGGCAGGCGTGGGCACACAGCGTGGACTGTGCACTCCGGTGCCGGGTAACTGCAGGGCCTGCAGACGGCCACCATCACTCTGTCTTGTGGTTAGGGCAGCCATGAGGGAATCCCCACTGGTCTGGCTCCACAGAGGACCAAACACAGGCAAGAAAGTAAAGCCCTATGTGTACCCCACCACCTATCTCAGCAGCCAGTGACACCAAAGAAAAATCCTGGGAGCCTGAGGCCAGAGGAGCTTCTTGAACCTGGCGGGGGGACTTCAGTAGCCACTGCAGGGTCAGGACTGGGGGCTTGAGACCTGGCATGTCACTGTGGAGGGGATTCTGTAAGGCCCCATCAGGGCCAAGGCAGGTTTGCTTGAGGGAGATATGCAAAGCCCCTGCAGAGAAGCTACAGAGAGAAGCCTTCTAAAGGAAGGCTTCCTGGAAAAGGAGGCAGCCTTGGCTCCAAGTACTGTGGGATGGTGAGTACCGGTAGGGGCGTGTGCTTTTCCAGTGTTTGTAGGTCTCTTGTGTTGTCCAGAAGAAGGGACTGCCAGGACTAGGGCTGTGCACCACCAGAAAAAGGAAGATGTTGCACAGGCACGGGCTGAAGCAGGGTTGTGGCTCTCTATACCTCAGAAAGCACCCCTGCTGAAGAGCCCATATAGTCAGAACTCTGCCATGGCCTGACCCAAGCTGCTGGGTAGCTCTGAGTTCCCAGTTCCTCCATCTGGGTCTCTTTATGGCAGCCTGGGCAAGTTGCAGCTGGGTTGGCTTAGCTTTGTCACCCCAGCGCTGTGGCCCTAGACTGATGGGCCTCTCCAAGGTGTGCCCTCAGCTGTGAATTATGTCCTAGACATGGCCCTGGGGATTGCCAGGGTCAGAGCTAGCCCAAGGAGCTTACACTGGACATGATGGAGACAACCAAGGAGTAGCAGTGGGCCTAAGATCTGCTTGTGTGACTGCCAGTGGCCTGCTGGTGGCCTGGTGGGCCCAGGTGCATACATGGGGGGCTGTGTCTTATAACCCTGGCCTTGCCTCCCTCCTGCCCCAAGACCCAGCTCTCTGCCCGTTGTCCATTGCAGATGCCCATGGTTGACAAGAGCTGTGTCTCCAGCTATCCCTGTCTACAATGGCATCCTCTTCCTCTTTGTCTTGGCCAACTTCAGCATGGCCACCTTCATGGACCCTGGAGTCTTCCCTCGAGGTAGGGCCCTGGATAGGGCAGCTCGTCTGCTTCTTTGCTCTAGAGTGTAAGTGGCTGATTTGGGATTCCCACTAGGTGGGCTGGGCAGAGATTAGAGAGGTCCTCTCCTGCTAGGAAACTCACCTTCCTGTACTCTTGCCACCCTACTGGGCTCCTGATGTTCAGCGGACGAGGACGAGGACAAGGAGGATGACTTCCGGGCTCCACTGTACAAGAATGTGGACGTGCGGGGTATCCAGGTCCGCATGAAGTGGTGTGCAACATGCCACTTCTACCGCCCACCCCGCTGCTCACACTGCAGTGTCTGTGACAACTGTGTGGAGGTGACCACCCCTGCCCCGCCCCCCACCAGGCCCTGTGCCCAGTTCCTACCCTCCATGCGTTCTGACACACTGCCCCTGCCAGGACTTTGACCACCATTGCCCCTGGGTCAACAACTGCATTGGACGTCGCAACTACCGCTACTTCTTCCTGTTCCTGCTGTCACTCAGTGCACACATGGTGGGTGTGGTGGCCTTCGGCCTGGTCTACGTGCTCAACCACTCAGAGGGGCTGGGAGCTGCCCACACCACCATCACGTATCCTTGATCCTCACATGGTCCAGCCTAAGGCAGTGTGTCCTGGGGGTCAGTGGGTACCTGAGTCACTGTGTTTAGGTGAGAGGGGACCACGGAACTGTGTCACTGCAGTGGGGGTGGGTTCCCCGTGTTCTTGCCTCAGCTGTTGGCCTTAACGGGCCAGCATGGCTGTCATGTGTGTGGCTGGCCTTTTCTTCATCCCTGTCATCGGCCTCACTGGTTTCCACGTGGTACTGGTCACGCGGGGGCGCACCACCAATGAGCAGGTGCAAACCCTGTGGGCTGGGCCTCAGGAACCCTCACGTGAGGTTACTTAGGCACTGTGGGGGAGGGACTTGGTGTGGGGCCACGGCTACCCATCCCTTGCACACTTGCTGCCCGTGGACATTGTGGCCACCAACAACTCAAGGCCTGGCAATGCTTTAACCTCCTGCAAGGGCAGGCAAAGATAACCGGGTATAGGGCACCGCTGGGCCCACTGTGCCCACACTGCCTCCCTGAAGACCCCTACCTTTGCCTTGCTCCCTGCCTGTCCTGGGTGGCCAGGCTGGCTGAGGGGTCCCATGTCCACAGGTGACTGGGAAGTTCCGCGGGGGTGTGAATCCCTTCACCCGAGGCTGCTATGGGAACGTGGAGCACGTGTTATGCAGTCCCCTGGCGCCCCGGTGAGGCCCGGCTGGGTAGGGGGACAAGGAGGCTTGTTCTGGGTGTGGGGTGGAACTCAGCCTGGTTCCTTTCTGCTCCAGCCAGGTGGGGTTGGCCCTGCCCTTGTTTGTTCTGGCCTGTTTGTCTCGCCACTGACCTCTCTGCCCTGGCACAGGTATGTGTTGGAGTCCCCCAGGATGCCGCTCTCCGTGAGTCTAAAGCCACCCTTCCTGCGGCCTGAGCTCCTGGAGCGAGCTGTGCCCCTCAAGGTCAAACTTAGCGGCAATGGGCTGAAAGCTGGCCGCAGCAAGGTGGGGGTCTGGACTGGAACAAAGCGGATGAGAGTGGGGCTGTGGGGTGTATGGATGGGGACGGGAAGAGGTAGAGGAACTAAGCAGGTGTCTAGAGCCACAGGATGATACTATTAAAAAAAACCCTGAACTTCAAGCCAGGTGTGGTGGCGCATGCCTTTAATCCCAGCACTTGGGAGGCAGAGGCAGGCGGATCTCTGAGGACAGCCAGATCTACACAAAGAAACCGTCTTGAAAAAAAAAAACAAAAAAAAACCACGCTTCACCCACCCCTGCTCCCTCTTTGCTAGTCCAAGGGCAGTCTAGACCAGCTGGATGAGAAGCCTCTGGACCTTGGACCTCCACTGCCCCCCAAGATAGAAGCTGGCACCTTTGGAAGAGATCTGAAGACCCCAAGACCCGGCAGTGCTGGTGAGGTAGAGGGCAGCTGAGGAAAGGGACATGGACTGGCCCTTGTGTGACTCACCCATGACTCTGCTCCCTCTTCCCAGAGAGCGCCCTATCAGTACAGAGGACTAGCCCCCCAACACCTGCCATGTATAAGTTCCGGCCAGCTTTCTCCACTGGTCCCAAGACACCCTTTTGTGGACCTAGTGAGCAGGTAAGTCCAGGCTCTGCCACGCTCTGGGAGGGACCTGCCCCTGGGAAAGAGCCTTGTTTGGTGGTGGTGTCCTGTCTTCTTTGCCATACTTGTCACACAGTTGTTGTGGGCATGTTGAGCTGGGGTCCCTTAGAGGGGAGCAAATGAGATCATCCTGGGCCGGCCTTGCCCATAGACCAGGTGGGCAGCTTCGCCGCCTAGCAGTTAGGATGTCTGAAATTCCACCATTAGTCATTCTGTAAGACCCACGGGAAGCCCTCAGAAGAATTGAAGGTTTGTTTGAGAAAGCACATTTATTTTCCTGAGTTAAGTACTTCTTTGTCTACCACTGTGGAACAGTCAGCAGCATGGAACAGCCTGTGGAATGACCAGAACCCTGAGTGTTCCCAAGGCTGCCCTCCCTTCTAGAGGTTGCCTGAGAGACTAGTTCATACATCTAGACCAGTTCTGCCCTGGGGACCTCCTTCCCTATCTGGTCCATTGGGTGAGAATGTGAGCCTCTGTGGGCAAGGGGCCATTCTGGGGGCAATGTGGTAGCCCTATTGCCTAGCAGGAGGATTGTAGGTTGGGACGATGGACTTCGGACACCCTTCCTGGGTCACCACCTTCCTGTGACTGATATGCACTCCACAAAGGAATCCATAAGACTACCTGAGTACACCAGGACAGTTGTACTCTTACAGACTTTGGGATTTGAGGGGCTTGTGGCTCAACCCTAGTCACAGAGACTAAAGAAGCTGTGGCCACTCTAGGTTGGAGAGACCCAAGACCACAGACTTTGTGTCTGGAGAAAGCAGCTCTGTCTGGTCTTCCACACAGAGCCCCACCCTTGGTTGCCTTAGGAAGGGTCCATGTGGCTGATCTTACTGATTGTGGGCAGAGGCAAGCCCCACACCACCTCTCCTTGGGAGACAAACTCTAGGAACGTGGTGCTGCATCTTCCGTTCCGACTTCCATCCATAGTAGGCACTGGAGGGGTGGATGTGGGGCAGGGGTGGGAACCTTTTGATCTGTAGATTGTATTAGTTGCCCTTGCTTCCATGGCTGCTGTATTGAACCACAGCCTCAGAGTTCTTAGTGCTGTAGGGTCAGGTAAGGGGTGAGGGGTGGGCAATGGTGAGAGTCCCCTATCCTCCTACAGGTCCCAGGTCCTGACTCCCTTACTCTGGCAGATGACAGCACCCACAGTCTAGACTTTGTGTCCGAGCCCAGCCTGGATCTTCCAGACCACGGGCCTGGTGGTCTGCACCCTACCTATCCCCCTTCCCCACCCCTCAATAACACGGATGCCTTCTCAGGTGCCTTACGCTCCCTGAGTCTCAAGGCTGCCAGCCGGCGGGGTGGGGACCACATGACCCTACAGCCACTGCATTCTGAAGGTGGGCCCCCCACACCCCACCGTGTCTTTGCTCCTCATGCACTGCCCAACCGAAATGGCAGCCTATCCTATGACAGCCTACTTAACCCTGGCTCACCCAGTGGCCATGCATGCCCCACACACTCCTCTATTGGCATGGCCAGCTACCATTCACCCTACCTGCACCCTGGGCCATCAGATCCACCACGGCCCCCACCTCGCAGCTTCAGCCCTGTGCTGGGTCCCCGACCTAGGGAACCCTCTCCTGTGCGCTATGACAACCTGTCTCGGACCATCATGGCCTCTATCCAGGAGCGCAAGGACAGGGAAGAGCGTGAACGGCTGCTGCGCTCCCAGACTGACTCACTCTTTGGCGATTCTGGTGTCTATGACACACCCAGCTCCTACAGCCTGCAACAGGCCAGTGTGTTAACGGAAGGTCCCCGTGGCTCTGTGCTGCACTATGGCTCCAGGGATGACCTCGTGGCTGGGCCTGGCTTTGGTGGTGCCCGCAATCCTGCCCTGCAGACGTCATTATCCTCACTGTCGAGCTCCATGAGTAGGGCACCGCGGACATCTTCTTCCTCCCTACAGGCTGACCAGGCCAACAACAATGCCCCAGGACCCCGGCCTGGCAGTGGTTCGCACAGGTCACCTGTCCGTCAGGGCCTGCCTTCCCCACCAGGCACTCCCCGATCGCCCTCTTACACGGGCTCCAAGGCTGTCGCCTTCATCCACACGGACCTCCCGGACCGGCCACCCTCACTGGCTATGCAAAGGTGGGTACCCAAAAATGTAGATGGGTTTCTCCATGTAGGGCCCCTTATGACATGGTTCTCCCAGCTCATCCTGGAGACCTATGGTTGTCTGCAGGGACAGTGCACGGTGGGTGGGCCTTACCTGCCTTCAAGGCCCCTTAGTTACCCTGTTGTGGAAGGTCTGGCTCTGGGTACATTATGCATGTGGGAACAGACACATTTGCATGCTGAGCTAGCCCAGACTTGGCCCAGGGCCCTCGCTGGAGCCAGCCATACATGGCTCTGTGGACTCCTACCTCCCCAGATACATTGTCCTTCCTTGGTCTTGCTGTTTGCTCATCATGCTGAGACTGAGGGATATTGCCGAACCATAGCTGATATGTACTTGAGCATGCAGCCCCAGAAAGCAGGGGTCTTCCATGCTTAAAAATGGGGAAGGACAGGTGGGACCCAGGCCCCTGAACATTGGTTTGTTTTGGTCTCTGGTGAGACCTGAGAGGAGACCCTGTTTAGGCTCTGTGGCTACAAAGGACCCATGGGGCATGCCCACCTATGCAGGAGCCAGTTTGGTTTTCTCAGGAGTGGTGAGATGGGGAGACCAGCTCCAGAGGGCCCTCAGGGGAACAATAGTCAGCTCTGGCCAGGTGCTGCCTCTCATCTTCCTGAGAGACAGTGGAGAAAGAGCTGAGAGTCTGCTACCGGGCTTCCCAACTTCAAGCCCAGTGTGCAGGGTAGGGCCCAGAGACTCAGGCTAGCTGCTCTTTGGCTGATTGAACTGGGAGAGAGGAAGGTACCTGTGAGGATGCCAGCAGTCCTGGCAATGTCTGTCTGTCCTGTGATAGCACAGTCCTCTAAGGCAAGGACTGCCCAGGGTCCAATCTGCATGTGTCCTATTGCCCACTGTCCTGTGCTCATTGTGTGTGCATGTTTTGATGCAGGGATCACCCTCAGCTGAAGACCCCCCCAAGTAAGCTTAACGGGCAGTCCCCGGGCATGGTCCGTCTGGGGCCTGCTGCCAGCCCTATGGGGCCCAACGCCAGCCCTGCCCGGCACACGCTGGTTAAGAAGGTGTCCGGCGTGGGTGGGACTACGTACGAGATCTCGGTGTAACAACTGAGCACCACTCATCTGCTGGGATTCCACGGGGACCAGGACCCCCACAGTAGCTCCCCACCCCCGTCAACTTCTCTGCCCCAGGGCGAGGAGGCTACCCAAGCCTGGTGTGGATACATCAACAGGAAAGAAAGCCCCGCCTCCACAAGCTTGTGCTCCAACCTCTGTACCTGTCCATCCACCTACCTACTCACAGGGCAGATGGATCCAAGGCTGTGGGCTGTCATGGGGACCTGGACTGCCTCCTCAATCAGCCAGTCTCAGCCCTGCCCCCTATTGCCCTCATTCCCCAAGGCCAGTCCTCAACAGTTCCATGGGCCCACTTCCTTTCTGGATGGGTTGCTGTAGCCCTGTGCACCCAGCTGCTCCTAATCCATGGCCTTCCACTGACCTAGCTGGTAGCTTGTTGCTTGGCAAGGCCTATGCTTTGCAGGGAGTGTAACCCTGGCCTGCTCTGGGTTGTGATGACGGATGGACAGATGGACAGATAACCCAGCTGTAGCAGGGGTCCCAGCTCCGTGTCCCTGTCTTGCCTGGCTGATGGGTTGATGTCCCTGTGTCTGTATGCCGTGCTACGTCTGATGTGTTAGCGCTCAGCTGCCACTGTTCTTTCATCAAAGCCTTAACTTCTGCTTTATGCTCTTGTGGGAGGTGATGGAGGATAGTAGGCCAGAGCGGGGAGGGGCCGGGCGCTGCCCCCGGGACTGGTGGAGCCTGGAGCCCACTCCCTCCCTCTCAGGCCTACCCTGCCAAACTGGAGCGTCCTCACCCCAAAGCATACGGAGTTCCCAGCGCTGGCTTGGCCAGTGCTGCTGGAAAGCATATCAGGGGTCAGTTCTCCCCCTGGCGCCAGGGACCTGAGTAAGCACATGGCAGCGTCCGCTTGCATTGTCTGTTTTATGTTTTTATATTTACATCTATATATCTATAATTTTATTAAAAAAAGGAAAAATCATTTTGATCCTTTCCTTGGGCAAGGCTATGGCTGTGGGTGTAGGGGAGGGTGTCAGGAAAGGGGTTGGCCAGCTGGCACAGGATAGCACATTTCTGATGACGTGCCAAGTCAGGCCTAGTTGGTAAATGGGCTTTTGGCTGGTGAGTGCAAAGGTCTCTAACCCCTGATCTGTGTCATACTGGAGAGCAGGGTGTGCGGGCACAGGCTAGGATCACAGCTGCCTCATAGGACTCTGAGGCAGGTGCAGTGGAGGGTGCACAAATGGGGCCAACACCTGGCTAAGAGCCCTACAGAAATTACTGTACTTTCTAGAAATCACTCTTCGGCACTAGATGCCGAGGGACGATTGGGGAGGGCCAGAAAGCCACACTTTCCTGCGCTAGGCTTCAGAATGGGGCTGGAGAGGGCTGGGCTAGGTCCCCAGCATTTTGGGGAGGGATTTTCAGGGACGCCCAGGGGAGGTGTCCAGAGCCTAGGGCCCCATAGCTGTACCCCCAGCTGACCTCCACCTTTTTGCTTCTCTCTCACGGACATCGGCCCACAGGGGACGAATTGGCACCTGTAGTCGTGGATGGGGGTGGCGTGGTCCGCCTAGGGGGACTCCTGGCCTGCACCTGTGCCACCTTGGCCATCCCGAGGATCACCCGCCGCTGCGGGCCCCCTGGAGCGTGGCCGCCGGGGCGCCCCCTCGTGGGACCATTTGTCGGCTACATTCCACTGCATCCAGCCTTTTCCCCAGCCTCTCAGGTCCCTAGCAGGACACCAGTAGGTGGCTCAAGGGCCATGGACAACCTGCTGGGAATGCAGAAGACCAGGCTGCTGTAGAGCTTAGGGTGGGGCTGGATGTGGCCTGGGATCCCTGTCTGTTCCCTGTCAACCAGCCACATCTCGGCTCATCAGTCTGCCAGGGCCCATGACCCCGTGTCCAGGTGACCTCAGGAAATCCCCCCACCTGCTGCAGGGGTCCAGTGCCCCACTGGGGGTGGTCCCAGAGCTACTGGGAACCAGCATGACGTTCACCCCAGCCTCCCTATCCCTTCCAAGCACTTTAAGCCACTTCCTCTGGGGAGCCCAGGCCTCTGGATTGGGCTGGGGTGGGGGGTCTCAGGTCATTGCAGGTTACTGCACCCCTCCACTCCACCCCAAGCACATGAACAGATGCCTTAAAGTCCTGGAGCTGCCAGCCAGCCTGATGGACCACAAACCTGGTCCATCCACCTCTGCCTCTTGCCTGCTCTGACCCCACCTGGGCCTCCTGTATTCAGGGTGATGCTCTGGGAACACCCCAGCCTGCAGGCCTGGATACCCTTAGAAGGGCAGAACAGAACCCCTTCCAAGTCCCCCTTTTGCACAGGGTCCTGTCCTGGGGTCCACTCTGGGCAGCAGCTCTGTTTGGGGACTCAGAATCTACTAAGCTCTCTTCTGTTCTACAGGATTTCCCTCCCTCAACTATCCTAATAAATTTTTTTTTGTGTGTTTACCTCCATGGCACTATCCAGCAATGTGAATCCCCTTACTTTAGCCTTGGAAAGTGCCAGGAGGCTGAACTCACAGGGACCCTGGGATGAGTTGCGGATAGCCCTGGCAGGGTGGACAAGATGGGATGGATGGGTGAGCAGATTCAGGGCTCTGACTGCTGAGGTCCTTGGGAGGGACTGGTCCAGGAGGTGATCCCCACAGATTCCTTGCCTAGCTATAGCCTTTGGGGAAGACCATCCTGCCACAGCCTCATGCTCCAGGGGCCCTTTGTGGGGGAATACTTTGTGTGGGCAGATAGGACCCAATACTGGGATTTGAGGCAGGGGCCCCAACAGCCGGACAAGCAGAGTGCCTCAGAAAGTTCCCAAACCTTTCCCCCCAAAACTCCAGTTTCCATGGAAACAAGCTTACATGCAAAGTGTGTCATGAATGTATGTCCAGCTGCAGGCCCAGCCCTCAGGACAAGCCCCTCCTCCACCCTTCTCTGCAGCTCCTGGTAGGGACTGTGTGCAGCAGTGCTGTAGGCAGGAACCAGTAAAGCCACCGGGCCCCTGGGGCAGTGCCAGCCACCGGGCCTCCTTGCTGGGGCATCTGGGCCTCTGGCCTAGAAAGGCAGGAAGTCGTCCACCTCGAGGCGTAAGAAGGGGTCCAGTAGGGCCCTGAGCTTCCAGACAGCGGCTCGGCTCAGCAGGGGTGGCACCAAACCCTCGAAGGGTGCGGGGTCCACCACGTACACGTAGGCCACTGTGCAGGTCAGCAGGGCACCCAGCAGCAGCCTCAAGACCAGCAGCCTGCAGGCGGTGGCAATTAAGGGGTAGGGAATGCCCATGGGGATGATCCTGGGGGACTGGGCTCTGCCCAGAAAGTGACCTACCAGAGCTGGCCCTTTAGGCCCTCGGAACATCCCAGCTGTGGCCTGCCTTTCTGTTGGGGAGGGGGCTGGGTCAGAGCCTGTCCTCAGTACTTTGGGGGCCTTGGGGAAGGGCAGGTCCCTAGTCCTGAGGTGCCTACAATATATGTGAATTCCATCGTGGGTCAACCAGCTGTGCCCCTCCCCCTCCCTTTCCAAGAATAGTCTCTTGGAACCACTGGGCTCTAGCCCTGAGAGCTGGCCCCTGAAGTCCATTTCTCGGAATCTCCCTAGCGGTACCCTAGTGGGGACTCTGGAATCAGAAGGGACGAGGTGGAGACTTACCTCCATGCATGCCATCTGCTGCTGCTTCTTAGCCTGAGTGCGGTAATGGGCCCTCTCCCTGGGGGAATCACGCTGTGAGGACCATGCGACCCTCGCCCCCAGCTGGTACCACCTCTTCTGTGGGACTGGAGATCATAGACGGGTCCACCCCATCCCGACCTGGTTCAGCCCGGGTCCCTACATCACCCCAGAATCTCCAGCTGAATGTCTTCCATCTGATCTAGCACACCCCGGATGTCCTTCTTGAGGTTCTAGGAGAAAGAGGAAGCGAAGCCATACCCACTGCCTCTCATGGCCGTCATCCCTACCATGGCCCTTTGATGACCTACCAGGAGCCCGGTGGCCTGGTTGTTCAGAGCCATGTGTACCTCAGCCACACCGTCCCACACCTGGGGGCAGGGAATGGGGAGCCTGCATCACACTCAAGGACACAGAAGGGGCTCCCTCCCACCGCCAGCCAAGCAGGCACCTCAGTGATGGCCATCTTCTTTCTCTCAAAGGACAGCCGGATCTGTTGCAGTTCGCTCTGGGTGGGGAGGAGCAGTGTGGGCCCAGGAACTTGCTCCCTGCTCCCCAGGCCAAGCCCCTCTCCCCAGGGCCCGCCTGGGACTGCCGCACAAAGGACTCTTCCCCCTGACAGAGCTCTTGCTGCTGCAACAGCTGCACAGGTGCCCTGTCTTCCAGGGGCCGGGTGCTGGCTGGCTCAGGGGACCGTGGGAAAGCCCCCGGTGCATGCCCAAGGCTGTGGACAGTTCGAGGTGCTGCTGCATGTGTCCAGGGCTGTGCTCTCCCGCTTACCCAGGCCAGGGTGCAGCTTGAGTGCTCGGCACACAGAGGCAGGAACTGCTGCCCTGGCCCCAGGAGGGCCCCCAGCTGCTCCCGAAGGTCCTGGTTCTGCCTTTTCTGGGGTCAAGGGACATAAAGAGAGGGTCACCTGTCCTAGTTGCTTCTCAGGCAGGAAGCCGAAGCAGGTAAGCTTGGGCAGGAGCTCTGAGAAGTGCCCGTCAGCCCATGAGATGCACTCACCAGGCTGTGGTTCTCTTGCTCCAGCTGTAGAAAGGATTGCTCAGCAGACTCCAGCGTCCCACCCTGAAGCTGCGTGGGAGCTGTCCTAGGTGAGGCTGTGGCCCCTCCTCCGGGAGGCAGGGTTGGACATGGGCAGGGCCTGGGTCCTGAGGTGGGGGATCCTGTCTGCCTAGGTGGCCCCTTTTCATGCTCTGGATGCAGGGGCCAGCTCCACTCTACCTCAGCCTCCACTTCTCGTCTGGATGCTGCTGCCTCTCGAGCTCTCTGCCGTGGCTTCTCTCCTTCTTCACTTGACAGAAATACCCCAGGTGCCTCTCCTCCCACTCTGGGTCCCCCACCCCCTGTCCCCGGAGCAGGAAAAGGCCTGGAAGACTCTAGTGACTGAAGCAGGGGCAGACAGGACCACCTCACAAATCCCTGACAGGGCTGATCTAGGCATCCTCCATGACTCTTTGAAACTGGGGCTGGGGGACACTGGGGATGAGAGTGTCCATAGGGCCCCAGGGGTTTTGGTCCCTCCATTCCTCCCTGTGACCCCTTCCTGACCCCAGGTCCAGGCTCTTCTCTTGCCTGGCTGACCTGCCACTCTCTTTGAGGGCACTTTAGATGTCACCCTGGCTCACAAATCTACCCAGAATGACAGTCACAAAGGCCTGGGTACAGCCAGGGAGGTCACAATGGGCTGGCGCTAGGGCTGGGGCAGAGGTGAGGCTAGTGGGCCAGCTAGTGGGCCACTCCTGCCCCAGCCCCATTCTCACTGTCCCTGAAGCCCCTGCAATTATGTCTCTCCTCTGTGTGTGGAGGTATGTTCATGGTGCCCATCCATTCTTGGAAGGCTGTGCCCTGGAAGAAATCAAGTGTGACAAAAATGGCAGTTGTCCCCACCCCAAGTTCAAGCTCTTCCACTGTGTGTTCCTGTCAGGATCTAGCTGACTAAAGGTGGGTGGATTACACCATCAAGGCCCCACCCCTTTGGTTACCCCTCAGGTCCAGTCAGGTAGCCAATGACCTGCTCCTGAACCTGGATTAGCCTGGCTTTACCATAGCCATGCTCATGTCTATTTAAGAGTGGGAACAGCCAACATGACACCACAAGGGTCTAGAGACGTCTTACCCTGCCCAAGGTTGGGCTGGAAAGCCAGTCTGAGGATGCTTTCTGCTTCTACTCCATGAGCTTGCACACCACCCTGAGCCTTGAGGGCCCACTCCGACCCCAGAGGCCCTGACATCCCATGCTGACAGTTGTCTTGCTGCTCGTAGTTCTGGGTGCTTGCTTGGTTGTTTTATTTATTGGCAGTGCTGGGGATACAATCTAGGGTCTTGTACACACAAGGTAAACATTCCATTCCTGAGCTTCTCCCCAGCCTAGCTGGTTTTTTGTTTTGTTTCATTTTTTGTTTTTTTCTGAAACAAGGTTTCTGTGTAGCTTTGGAGCCTGTCTTGGAACTTGCACTGTAGACCAGACTGGCCTCGAACTCACAGAGATCCACTTACCTCTACCTCCCAAGTCCTCCCAAGTGCTGGGATTAAAGGTGTGCACTATCACCGCCCGCCCTTTTTTTTAATTTTTAATTATTTTTATTTATTATGTATATAGTATTCTGTCTGCTTGTATGCCTGCAGGCCAGAAG
>LOJH01027378.1:18204-30581 GCA_001685095.1 Ellobius talpinus
ACCTTTGGAAGAGCAGGCAATGCTCTTAACCGATGAGCCATCTCTCCAGCCCCGCTCGACCTTATTTTTTCATTTTAATAGTTATATATGTATTGTGTGTATTTCTGTGTGTATGCCGTATGCACACGTGTGCAAATGCACTTAGGGGCCAGAAGATAGCAATGGAATCCATGAAACTCGAGCCACAGGTGTTTGTGAGCCACCTGCTGTGGGTACTGTGAACTGAAGTCTGGTCTTCTGCAAGAGCAGGAACTGCTTTTAACTACCGAGTGATCTCTGCTGCCCCATGGATGTATAAGATCTCATTGATTTAAGTCTCTTCTGCTTTTTCCACTTCTTAGGATCTCCCAGCAGATGTTGGATTTCTCCTGTGTGTCTTTGCTGTTTGTATGTCAATTCCTTCAAGTCTTAATTCTCTCTTTCTTTAAAACAAATATCTATTTTTTGTGCACATGAACATGAGTGGTTTATTTGTATTTTGGGGGTGTGTGTTTTGCCTGCTTGCATGTTCACCACGTGCATGCTTTGTGTCCATGGAGCCAGAAGAGGGAACAGAAGTGTTGTTTCAGAGTCTCTCACTGGGATTTGGAGCACACTGATTAGACCAGTCTAGCTGACCAGTCAATTCTGGCCACATCTGCCCATCTCAGCTCCACTGCACTGGGATTACAGTGTGGGCCACCACACCTGGTCTTTACCAGTCTCTTCTGGATCAGACTCAGGTCCTCAGGCCTTAGCCTGTCTCTCTCTCTTTACACACAGTCTTGTGTCATTTAATGATGGGGTATTTAATGATAATTTGGCATTCTGAACTACACATGTGTAAGCCTAGGCGGTGCCGTTTCCTATGCACCGGGCCATGTGGAACCTGGGTGTGAAGCACTCACTGATCCTTGAGTTGGACTGAAGGAAGTGCAGAACGGGACACTCAGCCTAGATGCCAGAGACTGTCACAGTGGAACTCAGCTGTGTTTTGCAGTAAATCCTTCTAAAACAAACACAAAGAGCACACTAAAATAGCAAAACATCTCATGGTAAATGCATAAGGGAGCACCATAGCCATTTATTGTGATTTCAAAGTGTTGGGCACCAGACCTGGTATGTACTGCACTTTATGCAGCTGGCAGAACCGTGGGTGTGTTCTTGCTGTTCCCACTACAAGCTCGAGGGGTATGTTATGCCACAATGCCGACAGCATAATTAGTTAATGTGAATTTTTCAATACCACCAAATTTTTTTAGCCGTGATGGGGATAGAACCCAGGACTTTGCACATGATAGGCAAGCAACTACTGTTGAGTTGCGCTCTCAGTCCTTAATATTATACAATTCTTATGGGACCACATGTGGCCTGTAGTTGACCAAAGTGTTACGTAGCATATAATGGTCTATTAAAAAATTTGAATTTCAGTGGTCATATTTTTTAATTCCTGATGTGTTACTGCTCATCCCTGGAGGCCTCTTCTTTTTTTCAGAGTATCAGGGTACAGTGGTTTGGGGGAGATCCTGTTCTCTGTTCAGGGTACAATGGTTTGGGGGAGATCCTGTTATCTTTTCAGGGTGCAGTGGTTTGGGGGAGATCCTGTTCTCTGTTCAGGGTACAGTGGTTTGGGAGGAGATCTTTTGCTGCCTACGCTTTCCCTTTTCCCCCCTGTGGTTCTTTGGTTCTACTTTCCTTTATGTTTGGTCTTGAGACTTCTCACTAGACACTATTCTATTATTTTTGTTTGTTCGTTTTTTGATTTTCAAGACAGGGTTTCTCTGTGTAGCCCTTGCTGTCCTGGAGCTCGCTCTGTAGACCAGGCTGGCCTCAAACTCGCAGAGCTCCTTCTGCCTCTGCCTCCAAAGTGCTGGGATTAAAAGTGTGTGCCACCATCACCAGGCGACACTATTCTAAGAGAAACCCGTCTAGTTTTTCTTTTCTGTCTGTTTCTGAAGGGGCTGAGGAAGTTAGTAGGTACTTTTCCTATTAACTGCAGGGTGGTCCAGGTCTGCGGAAGAAGGCCTCTGGCCATACATTTCCCTGCTCCAGCTCTGATGTCTGGAATGGAGACTTAAAAAGTCTGTTGGCAGTCACCATGATCAGTACTGGAGTACAAGCTTGCCCCAGGCAGTGCCCAGTCCCAGCACATGTGTCTCTGAGTTAGCTTTGCATCCCGTCTTCAGTTTGCTGCAGTCCCTTTACAGATGGCTCCTGTCCTGCCGTCTTGCAGACCTGGACTGGGTACCCACCAGAAACTGCTGAGACCTGTGGCAGAGGACGCAGTGTGTACTACAGCACCAGCTCAGGCTGGGCCCAGCTGGCCACACAAGCAGGGGCTCTGCCCTTTCCCAGGGTGGGACACACCTTAGATCCATAACAGCAGGCAGAGATTGGCAGTAGTGTAACAGGAAGGCCCGGAGTTGCCTCAGTATGTTCTGGAGGGTGTTAGGCCTTCCAGGCCCACTGTCTGTGTGCTCCTGTCTGGGGTCTCATGGTTACCAGGATATGCTGGTCTCTGAGGTGGGAGCCTACGAAGGCCTGTGGATGGCATTGGGTGTAAGGTGGCTATGGGTAGGGGTTGAAGGGCGGCAGCAGCAAAGGCCCTGAGTAGCTGACATTCATTAATGGTGTCTTCGTACTCTTTTCTGTGTCTCCAGCCTTGCAAATGCTCAGGATCCTCAGAGACTCTTGTCCTGTTCGACTAGAGCAGCCTCACACAGGCTGTAGGCTAGGCTCCTCAGGCTGCAACGCCAAGTGCCCAGGTTGGCTACAGCAGCTGGGTAGCCGTAATGAAAAATGTAGGGTACTTGAGCTGCTCTTCTGTGCTCCTGAGACCCTAGGGTACCCACTTTAACCTGGAAGCCCGCATCCTCTGATCACCTTACCTTTGCTTGAGCTCTGCCCTATCTGGAAGGTTGGTTTCTCTCAGAGCCAGCCCCGAAGACACCTTCCCTGTCTCCATGGTCCTTGTACAGTCTTGAGTGTCCTGGGAAGTGGGGGGTCTGGAAGGAGAGAAGAATCCTGGGCCTGCATCATGGCTGACTACTGCTCAGAGCGTCACTATGCTAACTTGTGTTAAACAGCCTGCAGACTGGTATGTTGGGTTGGCATGAGGGCCTGTGTGGAGCCCAGATTCCATGCAGAAGAAGGGCTGGGTCTGCATTGGGTAGGGGTCCTGTATAGGTGCAGAGACTTCACAGCCACACAGAAAGTGTGGGAAACTAGAGTGTGTTGTTAGGAGCTAGAGTGGCCCTGGCCCCTGTTGCTAGGCAGCACACTTCCCTGGACACCAGTTGCCATGGCAGCCGCTTCCTGCCCATGTTGCCATGACACCCAGATGGCCTTGAGAATCCTGGAGTGGTGGTAAGGGGCTAGCTACTCAGACACACTCACCCCCTTCCTGACTGGTGCCTAGGGGACGCTGAAGAAAGAAGAGAGGGGGGAGACCGTGCTGCCCACAGCTTCTTGCCTACAGCTGGCCTGGCATGAAGAGAGGGGCCCCATGGTCTGATTTTGCTGTAGTCATCGTGGCCTTGACATTTAGTGTCCTGTGTTCATTTCAGGGCCTGAGTAAACTCAGAGTCACAGAATCAGCCACATCCCTGAGGTGCTCCCATCTCTGCTTTTTGGGGTTTTTGGTTTTTTTGTTTGTTTTTTTGTTTTTCTTTGTGTAACCTGGACTGTCCTGGAACTACCTCTATAGATCAGGCTGGTCTTGAACTCACAGAGATCCACCTGCCTCTGCCTCCTGAGTGCACCACCATACCTGGCCCATCTCTGTGCTCTTAACCCTGGCTTCTGGCCCAGTGCATCCTTTCCACTTGCAGCCTCAGAGCACCCTGCATAGGACTGGAGAATCCTAGCAGACCCCAGATGAATGGACCTATGGGTTTTTGGACATTCCTGGAAGGGCCTTGGAACTGCCCTCTCTCACTTGGGACTCAGGCTTCTCCTTTTATCTCTTTCCCAGGACCTAGGGTATGACCTAGACATGAATTCTCCCTTGGTCTATTAGAGATGCAAGGTGACACTTGGCTGTGGCCTCAGATCTCCTAGGCGTCCTTAGAGTCATAACCAGAGGGGCAGATGAGGGATGAAGTGGCCTGAGTGACCGAGTCATCCCA
Source organism: Ellobius talpinus (assembly GCA_001685095.1). Taxonomy (NCBI): domain Eukaryota; kingdom Metazoa; phylum Chordata; class Mammalia; order Rodentia; family Cricetidae; genus Ellobius; species Ellobius talpinus. The sequence continues at coordinate 22,311 of LOJH01027378.1, forward strand.
GGGCCAGAGAGTGGGGGCTGTTAGGCCTCTGCTCTGGCAAGGTAGGCGTGTGCTTCTGAGATCTGTGTGACCTTTTCTGCCTCCCCACTCTGTGGAGGACGGGCTGCAGAACGAGCTGGGAGCTGGGTCCTGGGGCAGTGTGTGGGCTTTAGAATTAGGCATGTTGCTTCACACTTGTGTGCATCAGGATTGTGGAAGGCTAATGCAGGAGGATTGCCATGAGTTTGGGGACAACCTAGGATACCCAGTGAGATCCTGTCTCTATGACTTATCCCCTCAACAGAGGGCGCTAGGTGGGCTGAGTCCTTGAGGCCCTTCTGGGGATCCCCATTTCATAGGCTAAAGCTCTGGGAGGGAAGGTACACCTGTGGGCTGCCCAGGCCCTCATGTGGCTTTTGTGCTCTCAGGATGTGCGTAATGACAAGCCATTTGCCTCCTTCCTCTGTGGTCACTCTTGGGACACTGCTGCTCACATTATGTTTGTTTGGTTTTTCGAGACAGGATTTCTCTGTAGCTTTGGAGCCTGTCCTGGAACTNAGATCTGCCTGCCTCTGCCTCCCAAGTGCTGGGATTAAAGGCATGCGCCACCACGCTTTAAAATGTAAGAATCAGAAAGATAAGAGTGGTAAAGAAAGTCCCCCTGTGGGTGACATAGCCTCAATAGATTACTATCTTTCCAGGATGCTGAGGCGTCATGCTGGGAGGTGACAGGAGCTTGCTGGCTGTGAGCCAAACATGCCCACCTTGCCCAGGCTGAGGGCCTCTCTCCTTACCTAGGAGTCTCACCCCAATAGGGTCAGATCCCTTCTCATGTCACTTCTAGAAGGACAGTGGTGTCCAGAATGTCGGCATTAAGGGACTTCCTGGTGGTCAGTACCAAGTTCACCTTATTGGGACCAGATCTGGGTTCTTATCTCTTGCGATCTGTCCTACCTGGCCCTCTTCCTGGTGTGTACTGGCCTGTCACTGCAGGTAACAGTGCCACACTAGGAACTCCCAAGGCCTGTTTCTGCATCCGGACACCAGGACTCTTAGGTTAAAGCGGACTGTGGAGCAAATGATAGGTCATTTCAAGCGGCCTAAAGCTGGCCCCTGGTCCTCCTATCCTGGTGGCCGGCAGAGCAAGAGTAGAGTGCAGTTCTTATGTTGACCACCAGATGGCACCTCAACCCTGCAGATCAGGCACAGATGCTTGGGGGCCCAGTGCCTCAGGCAGAAGTAGGTGATGAATAAATCCACCCTGGCTCAAATTTCTACCAGAGAAGGGCAGAGCAGGGGCAAAGCTTCCACTTCCGCTTGGGTCTGTGGTTTCCACAACGGGTAGTCATGCCGTCATAACTCTCGCTGGTTTGAGGGTGTTCTTTTCCCTGCTTACTTTGAAGCAAATTACCCTAGACTTTCCCAGCACTGTGCAGCGGTTCCCCCATCTCTCCCGTGGGCATCTCTGGATTGGCTTCTCACTGTTACAGGGCAGTTAGAGCTGGGATAAGGAGTCTCGAAGCTATGTGAGCAGGGGAGCTCAGGGTGGTCCCAGCCAGCAAGTCAGAATACCGTGAGCTCACCTTGGCTGAGAATGGCCCAGGGGCTCTGGGCTGCTCTCCTTGGGGAGCAGCATGGACTTCTAGGGGGGTGGCGACCACCTACCAGGTGATGGGCACCTAAAACTGGAACTCTGCCGTTGGTCCGGGGTGGAGAACCTGGAGCTTGGGCCTAGAGTGAGCACAGTGCTCAGGCTACGTCTGACGGCCTCAGGTGGACACACGTTTACTTTTGTGCTTGGGACGCGACTTTAGGGAGGAGAGACAGAGCTCAGAGCGCACCTGCCATTTTCCTGACCTTTAGCAGGACTTTCAGCCTTGGCCCTCTCAGTCCAGGTTACTAGGCTTGTCTGACGTCCTTGGGCTCTGGGCAGGGCTCTGCCTCAATCCATGGAACCTTCCTGAGTTGGGGGCTCCAGAGTACAAGTCAGGAGTGGAGCTGGAGAGCCCAGTTTTGTCTCCGGGTAGGGTGTCCCTTTCATACATACATAGCATGCTTGTACCCTAGGGAGGGGCGCAGTGGTAGCTCCTCGGCTCTGCATGTTCTGAGGCTGGAAGTAGCCGCTCGGGTGATGGAGAGAGGGACACATTTGCTGGCGTGGCCGGAAGTAGACAGCTGCTCGGGTGATGGAGGGGGGACACATTTGCTGGTGTGGCCGGAAGTAGCCGCTCAGGTGATGGAGGGGGCACATTTGCTGGTATGGCCGGAAGTAGACATGCTCGGGTGATGGAGGGGGCACATTTGTTGGTGTAGCTGGAAGTAGCCGCTTAGGTGGTGGAGGGGGCACATTTGCTGGTGTGGCCAGTAGACAGCTGCTTGGGTGATGGAGGGGGAACATTTGCTGGTGTGGCTCAACCAGCCTCTCAGAGTGGTAACTCCCTGTTGCACTCCCCACATTTTCCACCAAAAGGCCCCCTGCCCACTATATAGGAGGAAGTCCTGCCTTGCTAACCAGAGTTCCAGCTCCTGGTGACTCCACTTTTGACTGAGCCTATCTAGATGGCCACAATGGGACACTCACTCTTAGAGCTGCCCTTCCTCCTATCCAGAGAGCAGACTGTCCATCCATGCTCTGGTCCTCTGGCCTCTTCGGGGGCTTCTCTCTATGCCCCGCTGTGTAAAACTGGTTCTGCTGAGCACTGCTGGCGAGTATGTAAAGCTTACCCGAGTCCTGGAGCCTAGAGTCTCCCCTCCCTCAGCCAGCGAGAGCGTGGTGCCCACCCCTGCCGCAAGCTCCCTGGTGATCTGCAGACTTTTCTTCCATCTGCCACACACCCACTTCCCCTCTCTCTCACACCTGGCCACTCCAGTGTGGGAGCACCCTCACTGGGAGCACCCTCACTGGGAGCACCCTCAGCAGCCCCTCACTGGGAGCACCCTCACTGGGAGCATTCTCAGCAGCCCCTCACTTATCTGACTTTGAGATGTTTGTGGACCAGGTGAGCCCCTGGGCCCTTTACCAAGGAAGATGAATTCTGGTCTCATGCAGTGCATCCCTCTCCCACCTTCTAGGTTCCCCCTTTCTGGTCCCATTCCTCGCCACTCCCACTCACCCTGCTCACTGTCCTCCTCTTCAGTGTACTGTGCTCCTCCCTGCCAGGCCACCTCTGCCTGGAGCCCTTGCCTCACTTCCTCCAGCTTCTTGGGTTATAGCCCCTAGGAAGCGTCTGGGCCAGAGGCTTCAACCTTGTGTTTTGGAACATGGATTAAAAGGTAGCAAGTCCTCCTGCTACCCCCTCACAACCTCATCCAGTCACCCTACCACATACCTACTCTATGGCTGGGGCTGCGCCACCACTCAGGCTGGCCAGAAGCCACCAGGCCTCCCAGGAGGCAGCAACATCTCCTCACTGGAGTCTGTATCAGGGATAAAGGGCAGTATCGGCCCCTTGTCCATGTGCCAGAAGCTGCTTGCCATATGAGAGAGATGCTTAATTTATCTCAGGATTATAAACATGGTAATTTCTTGGAGATTCAATTACGTGTTTTCATTGTTACCCTGGTAATCAAGAAAACGATTTTTAATGATAGGCCGGAAGATAGTACCGAACTTGGAGGGAGGATGGGGCAGGCAGGTGATAAAGGACCAGAAGGACAATGTCTACAGGCAAGTGAGACCATGCTACCCCATGTACGGCAGTCCCCGCAGCCATTCAGGTTCTCTGTCTCCCCACCTGCTCGTGAGCTCACCTCTGGAGAACTTCAATCATCTATCTTTGGGAGCCTCTGCAGGAAACCAGGGGCTCCTCAGGGAGGGTCTTGGACCTGTTCCCCCCCACCCCAAGTGATGTCTCAGCTCTAAATAACAGCACCAGGGTTAACATCGCTGGCAGTCAACAGTACCAGGTGATTGGAAAAGGGTTTTATGGCCTCTTGGGTAAAATTGGACCTGCATCCAATGTGTGTTTCCAAGATGGGATTTTCCTCCCCGGCAAATGAAGCACGTTCCCACTAATTACAACAGCCACTCCAGGTCACTCATCATACACAGTACACTCATTGAGGCTGGGCCTATGCCATCTGAGGGTCAAGGCTGGGTCATCTACAGGAGCCCGAATCTCTTGATGACCTTGCTGCTAGCTCTCAAGGAGGCGACAGTGCAGTCAGGAGAGGCAAGAGCAATGAATGCACAGGGAGAGATGAAATGAGGTGAGAGATGAGAGGCTAGCCTGACAGAGCACACCAGGGAAGACACCTTTGAGGCCCAGGCTATTGGGGCTGCCTGTTCTCACTGGGAACCAAAGGCCCCTCACCAAGCTGGACCCAGGGTAGAGCCCTGGACATGCTGCAGCAGGACCTGGGGTCTTATGCTGATGGTAGACTGTGTACAGCTCCTTTTGAGTCCCCCCAGCTCTAACTCCAGCTCCCTCAAAGCAGTGCCAGATTGGGCCCAACAGGAGCAGGCCCTTCCTCCATCCCGCTTTCAGGCCTTTTGACTTTGGCTGTCTCCCTATCACAGGGCATGGGAGCATGAAGCCACCTCCGGGTAAGCAGGTAGAGACCTTTGGGTTTGGGTCAGGGTCTGGGGAAGGAAAACAGGTCTGTCCTACATAGAGACACAGAGACACAGTCATTATTACTGATCTCCTGTCCCCACAAAACCAGGGCAGCTGCTGTCACCATCCACTTTACAGGCTTAGAGAGGCCTAGGGTTTATCTGGGGCCATAGTGCAGATGGGCAAGAGTGAGTTGCTATAGGCATTATTGTGGGCATGTGCCTTGTCCTTAAAGAACATAAGGGAATGTACCTGTAGTCAAAGCCACTCTGTGCTGCTGCCTCCTGCCAGGCCCCACAAAGATGTTTGTTTTGATACACAGTTTCTTTGTGTAATCCTGGCTGTCCTGGAACTCGATTTGAAGACCAGTATGGTCTTGAACTCAGAGATCCACCTGCTTCTGTCTCCTGAATGCTGGGATTAAAGGCATGGGCCACCACCACCTTGCTCCCTACAAAGTTTTGATTACCAGTTTCCAGTGAACCCAAAAGGAGGAGGAAGAGGGATGACTCCCAGTGTCCTGAGAGGGGACTTTTCCTAGAGTAATTACCTTTCATTCACTTGCCGTAAACACTAACCTGTTTTTTCCCTTTCCAATAATTGCCCTTATTTAATTTTAACCAAGATTAAATGTTCTCTCTAAGCTCAAGATACACTAACTGCCCTGTCAAGAGCCGTTGGAGCTCTGCACTTTCTCCCTTCAGGAGCAGCCAATCTAACCCGAAGGCTGAGCCACTCTGGTAGGCAGAGGCTGTGCTTGTCTGGGATACTGAGTCTTTGGAGAATCCATCTTTACCATCAGTGCTGTGGCCATGAACATGACTACCTGTACCACCATGTAACCTCCATCACTTCAACCATGGCCATCACCCCCATCACCGTCACCATCTTCATTCCATCATGATCTTCACCTCCATCACCACCTCTGCAAACACCTCCACCATCACTTTTATCACAGCCTCTACCTTCCACCACCACCATCACCTCCACATCCCTTTTTATAGATATTGTCTCTCCGTGTAGCCCTGGATTTCCTGGAACTCACTATGTAGACCAGGCTGGCCTTGAACTCATAGAGATCATCGTGCCTCTGCTTCCTGAATTTTAAACTTAAATTCATGCACCACCACACACAACTCACTTCCATCATCATCATCATCATCATCATCATCATCATCATTATCACCAAGCCGCCACCATCACCACAACACCAACCATCATCACCAAACCACCACTATCATCACCACCAATCATCAGCACATCATCAACTATTATCACCAAATGACCAAGAGTTATTATCACCATCATTACTGCCACCATCACCACTATGCCACCATCACCCTCATGATCACCACCATGATCACACCCACCATCACACCAACAGTTCTCATCATCCTCAGTCACCCCTATCTTCACTAACACCACCACCATCACACCATACCATCAACTGTCATCACCGCCACACCACCAACCATGATCACCACTCCTACAATACCATTCTTCACAATCACCACTGGCGCCACCACCATCAGATCACCAACCATTATGTCACCACCTCTACCACTGCCATTTTCTCCACCACTACCCTTACCCCTGTCTGTCACAGCCACCATGGTCTCCACTACCAGCTTACCGTCACCATCACTACCATCACCACCACCATTTCCTTTACCACCCCTGACTCATAGCTGCTGACTGTCGTCCTCCTTACTTTCCACCACATCTTCCATATTGACAAGTGGGTGCTGAGTTTGAGGCTTGCCGTTGTTCCTGGGGAGTAGCCTCCCTGATGCTGCAGGTGAAGGGTCTAATACAGCCACCTGTGGGAGTAGAGAATGTGTGGTGGACACAAGGACTAGACAGAGCCCATCTCGAGAGGCATCCCGTGCTCCTACTGTCTCAGCAACAGTCTAACCAATTCCACCTCCTCCTCCCTCTTCCTCCTCCTCCCTTTTCTCTTCCTTCTTCCCTCCTTTTTTTGAGACAGGTCTTACTCTGTAGCCTAGCATAGGCCTTCACAATGTAGCTGAGACTGACCTCAATTTATAGCAATCCTCCTGCCTCAGACTCTTGAGTGCTGGAATTGTAAGCATGTGCCACCATACCTGTAAGTGCTAACCCAGTTTCTGTCACCGACCAGGCTGGGGCAGAAGTGGTGAGGTAGGGATTGGGGATAAGCACTCAGGTCTGTTTGCCCTGTGCCCCTCAGTGGGGCTCGTCACTTCCCTTCTAGAGGGATGAGCTCCTGGGAGAGGGACCCAGGTATTGAGCCTTCACTGCTTTAAGCGCACAAGGCAAGGCACTCAGAGCCCTGGTGCTGGTTTCCTGCCCCCAGGTGTTGCTCTCATGTTAGATGGCGTAAAACAGTGTTCACGGATAGTAGACCATTGGGGCCAGAGGGCAAGGACACTCATGGGTAGCCACCAAGGGTGATGTGGACTGATGTCATGGGGTCCTTTTTGAGTCATCTCAAGGAGGACCATGGAAAGTGAGCAGGTAGCTGGGCCTCCTGTGGTGGTAGGCCATTGCTGCCATGTAATTTCTCTTCTTGGTGCTGGATGTCCCATCAACTGCTGGCACAATGTGTCCTATGCTGGCAGGGCTGGCCAGGGCACACAGAGAGGAGCAGCCTTGGAAGCAATGTCTGTGCTGCTGGGGACACTGGGGACTCCAGGAAACCCAGGCTGAGCTAGGTTCCTCTCCTGTAACAGGCATTTTGCTGTCCTTCACTCTGGCCTACATTGGGCAGGAGTGCCTGAGCACAGCAGAATGCTGGGGGTTGGGGATGACTTAAGGCTCAGAGGTTCAGTTACCCCAGAACCCTGCTGGGACCAAAAATGTGCCTGTGGGGCCTCAGTCACGTGGACACAAGCAGGGCTCCCTTCAGCCAGGTGACCCTAGCCCACCTCACCTGTGCTGCACTTAATTTCTCTTGTGTTTGGGAAATATTATTAACAACTAAAAATCTTAAATCTTGGTGACATCCCCAGTGGCCAGATAATTAATATGAGAGCAGATAATAATTACTTGATGATTAATAACTACATTTTATAGTTTTCTAGGTAATTATAATAAAGAGAAAATTAAATGAAAGCCTATCTAAGTTGCTGATGGCCTGAGCACTGCGGGCACCTTGGTGCTGCAGTCTATGCTTCCTGGTCACACTTGCTTCTAGGCCATAAGCCAGGGGCAGCTGTGCTTCACATCTGGAGGGCGAGGATAGCACATCCGTGTGCAGAAAGTTAGTTTTGTGTTACATGGTGAAGCCTGTCTCTTCCCTTGTCCTTCTTGGCTGCATGTGGCCATGGGGTAGGCTCAATGGTTCCCCATCCCTACAGGCATCTGGAGTCTCAAGGCTTGTAGACTTGTGCATCTTCAGACACTCATGGGCTGCTTCCTGGTCCTCTCCCTGCCCTAGTCCTAGCTCTTGCCATGCTCTGAGATATGTCCTAGGGTCATTCTGCCCACCATCTCTCTAATGTGAATAGTTGCTCAGTGTTGCCCTAGTTCTGTGAGCTTGGAGCCTGTGGTCCATAGGAAGCCTCCATCTGCTAGGGGAGGAAGAGGGCAACTCCAGTGAGAGGGCTTGCACCCTGTAACTGGCAGAATCTACCAGTTCTGCCAGCCCTGGACAACGGCTCAGAGGCTTTTTGTTGGGGGAGGCTGCTTGTTAGTTTCCTGACCGCCCAGACTCCCAAAATAATCACACAGAAACTATATTATTTAAATCACTGCT
>LOJH01027379.1:7096-29308 GCA_001685095.1 Ellobius talpinus
TGTTTATTGGTATTGCTCTGGAAAAGTTATTAATGATGACCTAAGTTTCAATGACTCAACTCTAAAATGGAGAGACTGACATCCCAAGGAGGCTGCACAGACGCATTAATTACTAGATACACAACAAACAGCTTTGTATCTGAAAGTTGTTGGGCTGTCCAATAGTAATGTGCTTAGGAATACTGAAAACAGCACTGGCTTGTGATAGTTAGTTGTACATGTTAGTTTTAGATATGATTTCTGGGCATATTTTCTTATGAGAATAACATTTACTCAGAAAGAGAAGTGGAGGAGCCTCTGTAATGTGTGTGTGTGTGTGTGTGTGTGTGATCAGCTGAGGTCTTAAACAGAACAAAGAAAGAGGGATAATCTGCCCTGTGTTCTTGAGTTACAGAGCCAGAATATGGGGTTCCTGCCCTCAGATTGGATGCAAACTCAGTTCAGTTCCAGGTATTCAAGTCTACATACTTGAACTTGCAGATAACATCATGAGACTTCACATCTAACCAATAGTGAAATTATTTCTCATAATAACGAATTAATTGATCTGCCTCCATATCTCTGTGGCTGTACAGACATCTATATGATCTCTTTCCTGTTGGTTGTAGGATCCTATTCATTACTGTCCATTTCATGTTCCTCCCTGTAAAATCCAGACTAATATGCATTTTCACCAGTACTTATTGAGCCCACCATGGTTAAGCTATCTAGAAAGATATAAAGAAGTAGAAGTATGGTTCTGTCTTCAAAGGAACTTAAGTTCAGATTAGGTCGTAAAGTTTTTTTCAAGGAAATTAAACTAACATTTGCACTAAATGCTAAAAGAGAAGAAAATATAGTTTCTGCAGGAACTTTCTGGAATGGGGCAGTCCCAGTGTCCTGAACAACACAGAAACAGCTTGGACAGAAGCACTGTCCTAGGCTTGAGAGAAGCATGAGCCTGGTATGCATGTGCTGGGATGGAAGATAGAGATGGTATGGCTGGAGCAAAAGAAAGACTTTCTTAAATTTCTTAAACCACCGGACTCTGACTTCTGAGCATTTCTCTTTGGCCCACCAGCCTTTGTCAGGTTCACCTGTAGCTACTGTCCACATGTTTCTAGTGATGTCTGAGCTAAGAGACAGAGAAATGTACTTTGGCAAGTGTCTCTTTACACAGCACTTCAACGAGTGTCCACTTACAGGGTAGCCAGCCATTCTCTCAAGGCCACAGGTATACTGGAACACCCAAAGGACCTAAACCCAGACCCGTGGATTGGACGCCGCATCTCTGCTATTCCTTAGCTATACAGTTCTTTCTGATCAATTACCACTGAAGTTTCCCCCATTCAGAATTTGAAACTGTAAAAATCTCCCTGCTTTCAAAATTAGGTGGGTGGGAGGGTGAAGTAAATGCTGAAGGAAAAAAATGATAGACATTAATTGCTCAGTATCGCATTATTTTTAATCTTTAGCCATCATGCTTGTTTCTTGTTTACATGAAAATACTAATAGGCACGTCATTAGGAGCAGTTGCTGATGAACAGGAAATGAAATATAATCCACTAAGAGACAATATCCCGCCGGCCCCTAAACCGAGAGTGGCACCCCAGAAAAGCAAGCTGCAAAGGGCGGTTCGTTTCCAACATATTGAGACAGAAAATGCCAAAGAGCTTCACTGATAGTAATTGCCATTTGATAGTCTATGTATGTATAATCATTCTGTATATGTCATTTCTGCCATTCACTGTGACTCTATGATACTAGAAAAAGAAATAAACATCTCTGAAATGAATCAGGGGTGTTTATAGACAGCTCACCATACGATCTAACTCCCTGTGTCAAGGGATTTAACAATCGAGGTAGAGAAAGGAGTAGCATTCATTAGAGGGAGAGCAATTCTGTGGTGGGGTGAGCCAGGCACCAAATTGTACATTGAGCTAAATTGAATGAGAATAATAGAGACAATTACACATATTTAAAAATAAGTCATTATCCACTTAAAATATCTAAATAAAGGTGTTTAGAAGGAAAAGAATTTTCAGAAACTGGGGGGAAAAGGACAAATGAAAAGATGAAAATTTGCATTTACAACAAAAGCCAACATGGAGAAAGAAAAGCACAGGGTATTCTGCTGAAACTCTCCTTCCTAATGCTCTAAGGTTACCACAACTCGGAGCAGCTTACAGCATTATCCGTGTGAGGTGAGTAGGGAAGGCAGAATGAAAGAGACCCCATGAGGCAATGGAAATAAAATCTGAGCACTTGGGAAAACATTCAGACCACAGGGGCCTAAGCTATTTGTTTGGTTGTATTTCTCATTTTATTCCTTTTAGTGGAAGAAATGTTCATTGTGGTATGCAGCTAATTTTCCATCCTTTAACTTAATGTACTAAAACAGCTTTACATAAAAAAAGTCTCATTTGTCAAATGCCAAACATCTGCACCCTTGATTACAGATCTGTTACTGAGACGCTGGCTTTGCAGGTACCATATGGCAGAGTATTTCCCTGCAGTTCAGTTTATGAGCTTGCAGGAGTGTATGTGTGTGTGTGTGTGTGTGTGTGTTACCATGCACATGTGTGGTTCTACAGATCCACAAAGAAATTGACATCTGGTGCCTAAACCAGGAGAAGAGGGATATGGAAAAAGCAAGCAGATATTGTTCATTCATATGCAGATATGAGGGAAACCATAAGCACAGCTGATCACACTCATAGTTTGATATCACAAGCTCCATCCTATATAAAATATTGAAGAGAAGGAAGGAAGAAAGGATGGAAAGGGGGAGAGAGGGAGAGAGGGAGGGAGGGAGGGAGGGAGAAACAGGATGCTGCTAAAGGGGATTTTAATGCTTGACTATTATATGATTACAAATAAAAATAGTAAGTCATGAGTAAAATGAATACAATGTATTAATTTCAAATAAAAGTAAACTGTAGGTAATAGTTCTGGTCAACTCAGGACCTATCCCTGTTACTTCTGGCTTCCGAACACACCCATATTTCCCTCAGGACCTTGTTTGCTCTCTCCGCCCCTATTAATTTCACTTCCCAGCAGGTGCCACTCTTCCTATTAATGAAAGCTTCATCTTTCTTTTCTAAATTTAAATGAGACAACCCAATAAAGAACAATAGGCCTGGAGTCAGGGGGCAAGTGTTATGGTCACAGCTTGCTTTCTAATTAGTCATGCAGCCTGATACAAGACACCACACACCTGCTTCATGTAAGGTGCATGCTCCTCCTCCCTGGGTCTCCCTTTTCTGCTCTGAAAGGTGAGGAGTTGAGCCTTTGTTCTAATGGGATTCATAGGGAACGTGTACAGGGGGAGGAATGGGACTTTCCCTGCCACCTCTCACTCACCCTAACCAGCTCCATAGCTAAGGCAACTAGAGGATAAAGGCAAGAAGGAGGGGCCATGTGGAAAATATCATGACTGAACTTCTACATGTATGTCGTCAAAGGTGACCTGACTTCATTGTCTTAGTTCACAGCCTGCTAAAAGCTTCAACGTGCTCTGGCAATGCTGTAGGGCTGTTTTACAGGCTAAGATCATCTCTGTCCTCACAGAACATAAAGTCTATCATTACAGAACTTAACCGTCTGGTGAGAACACTCTAAAACACAGTAGGGAAGAAAACTCCCACTCAAGTGACAAAGGCGAGAGTCGCCTTGGAAGCTAAGGGTGAGGAAGGAGAGTTTGGGTGACAGATGAAGAAAAGTCTCAGAAGAACAAGGACAGTACTCTGTGTTCTTAGTGCATACCCTACATCAGGTGCGAAAGAAACAAACATCCTTCCCATTCCCCTGGAGTCTGAATTAACACAAAGCTCCAGGTTGCTAGGTGGGAGGTAAATGGGGGAGAAGCTTCTGAGGAAAATCGGAAGGAGCATTCTATAAGTGGCATTCATAACAAGACCTAAGGACAAAAGGGGATCAGCAAGGTATGATGTGTAATGTTTTACTCTTTTTGCTTTTTGGGGGGTCCACCACTCAACTCCCAAATAAATCACACACAGAGACTTAGTTTTGAATGCCGGGCCTTAGCTTGGCTTGTTTCTTGCCAGCTTTTCTTAACTTAAATTATCCCGTCTACTGTTTCCCTCTTTCTTACTTCTGTATATCTTTACTTTCCTTCTTACTCTGTGACTGGGTGGGTAGCTGGGTGGCTGACCTCTGACACCCTCCCATGCACACACCCATGCACACCCCTTACTATATATTCTCCCCCAGTAATTAAAAATGTAAGAACTGGATTAATTCAAACTTTGTAATCTGAAATGATACAAAATGTCTAGTTAACTACTTTTCACCCTTCTCTCTCCCTTTCTCACTTTTCCTCCTCCATCTATTTGCTCCTTTTCCATTTCCCTCTCTGCCTCTTCTTTCCCTTTCTCTCTCTACTCTCTCTCTCTCCTTCTATCACTCCCTGTATGCCTCTGCCTTTCTCTTTTGTCTCTAGTCCTCTCTCTTTCCCTCATCTCTCATCTCCTTGCCTCCCTCATTGTCTCTACATATTTATCTCTCTCCCTCTTTCCAGCCCTTCTCTCTCCATTCCATAACCCCTCCTACATCTTACATCCTCTATTCCTCTATCCCTCCTCCATCCTCTATCCCTCCCTCCCTTTCTTCAGAGGAACAGTCTTTAAACATGATTTTGATAAATAACAAACTCTTTGTTAAGAATCAACTTTCCCTGTGCCTTCCTGTCAAGGGAGTGGTCTGAAGCACACAGTGGCTTTGTGAGGCTTCCGCCTTGGGTTCAGCCCAGTGCCTGAAGTTGGTAGGTGGTTTCTTATTGGTTTCCCCACTGTCAGTCTCCACTAAAGAGTAGGAATACATTGGGCACAGAGGCAGGCCACCAGAGGGACCCTAAGTTATTCTTCCATGAAACAAGACTTTGCTTTCATCCTCTGATGTGTAGATGAATTGTTACTCTGGCCTGGACAAATGGGCTTACGTCACTTGCTGCCACAGACCACACATGATTCCTGTTCACTGTTTGTCCCAAGGTGGTCAGGGATGTCTACTCATCTTTCTCTCTGGATGTTGATACTCATAAGTCTAGATATGAGAACATCACGAATGTGAGTTACCTAAACACCATGAATATTATGTACTTATTCCAAGTCAACATCAGCTTGAGAAACACAAGGTCATAAATCTTGAGAAAACTGGTGTCATTGCTGCAGGGACCAGTGGTTCCCGTGATACTCATTTTGCCATTGTTACCTTGAAGTTAAAGCTAATTGCTCATCATAGAACAATACTGACTGCACTAATAGCATGCCTTCTCTTCCTGCATTTGCTCTGGTTATGTCATTCTGAGTTTCTATGTCATCACATAATCCTCTTTGAGGGTCAATACTGACTGTCAACCTGACAGGATATAGGACCACCTAGGAGATAACCCTCGAGGCATTTCTGGGAGTTTCTAACTTGAGCTACTGAGGTAAGAAGACTCAACCTCCATGTAGGTAGGCTGGGATCCTGGACAGAATAAAGAAGAGAAAGCTGAACACCAGCGTTTATCGTTCTGCTTCTGGACCCAAATTCATTAAGACCAGGTGCTTCACACCCCTGCCACCATGCTGTCTCCAACATGGCAACACGGTAGATATCATCTTTGATCAGTCAGCAAGATTAAACCCTTCCTTCCTTCCTTAAGTCACTTTTCTCAGGTATTTTGTCACAGTTCAGGAAAAGTAATCAACCCACCCTTTGACAGAAAAGTCAGAGAGGTGGCCTGAGTTCAGTTCCCAGCACCCACCTCTTAATGCTCACAATGACTTTGACTTTGTAACTCCAGTTCTGGGAGGGGGGAGGGCTCCATCTCTGTCCTCTGTGAGCATTCTTGCACACATGTCTATATACCCCCAACATAAACATACATAAAATTATTAAAAATAGGAATGTCAGAAACTATTGCCATGGAGAGGAATGGGGATATTAACATATAATTCCTTATTTATCACTTGTTAATTTATTAAGAGAGGCACACTTGTTGTCACAGCATACATGCAGAGGACAACTTGCAGCATTCAGTTCTCTTCTTTCACCAAGTGGGTTCCAGGATTTGAACTCAGGCTTGGCAGCAAGGACCTGCTGAGCCACCTTACCATCATTTATGTAGAATTTTATCCACTACTTATAAGCTGCCTAAAGTTAGATTCTACATTTAAAAATAACCCTGGGGTTGAAACACACCATAAATTATTGCTTTACCATCTTGAACATGGACAGATTCCACTATGTTCCACTATGAAGGAAAGGGGTAGTGGAGTGTGAGGAAGGACCAGAGGAAGGACCGTGAAGAAATCCCTCACCTGTTCACTGGTTGCATCTATAACACCATCATCTCTTTCTTCAGTGTTTTAATGACTTGTTGCTAACAAACACACGTCCCTGAGAGACACAAGTGAAGACCCTAATGGGCAGAGTCTGCTGGTGCCAAAGGGTCCCAATGCCTCCCCAAAACAAGATAGGACAATGAGACTCGGGGAGGGAGAAAGGGAGAGACTTTAGATGGAGGCCCAGGTCACAGCCTTCACTGAGGGATCCCTGGTCTAGTCTTATCAGCAGAGAGCCTTGTGATAGAAGTCAACAGATGAAAAGAGAACTCCAGCTCAGCACTGAGCTGGCCTCTCTCTATGCAGCACAGCAGGAGGCAGGTGTACCTCCTGTAAGACAACTTACAATTCACTTAGGGCATTCTTCAAATGAACCAAACAAATTCACAGAGAAGATAACACATTTTCTCAATGCTGATTCCAGGGAACTGGCTCTCTTGGGGTAGTGAGAAACACTGAGTGGGTAAAAGTTGCTCCTTCAAAGTCATGATAGCCCATGTTAATATCCCCAGAACCCATGATGAAAAGCCAGGCATGGCTGCACAGGCCTACATCCACAGTGCCATGGAGGCAGGAGGAACACTGGAGCTTGCAGGCCACCACCAGCCTAGACCAGATTTAGTAGAAAGACTTGCTCAAGGAAATAAGACGCAGAGTGATAGAGCGGGACCCCCAGTGTCCACCTCTGGCCTATGCAGCGTACATATGTGCATCTGCACATGCGTGTCAATACACCTTACACATACTACACACGCATACACATACACGCATACACACATGCACACACACATACACAGCAAAAATATTTTTTATTAAAGATTTCAAAATGTGTGTCATTGGAGTCCACTTAAGTAATTCTATGCTATTTACATTTCAGAAGATCTGCTTCAGAGTCTGTAATTTCACAGTGAAAAGGATGAGAAGAACACTTGGAAGAATGACTCGGTTTGTACCATGACACAGAGGAACCTGTTACAGAGTAATGTCCTCAACCAAAAACATGCCCAGAAATTGTATGTCACTGCTCCTCACACCAAGGACATGGCACAAGCTGTAAAGATGAAGGGTCTGAGGTGGGGAGACTGGCTTGAATAATGACTCTAAGGCCAATCTGGTCATGAGAGCCCTTAAGTGGAGACATGCCACTGCTTCGGTTGAGGACGTAAGAAGAGAGAAAGCAGGAAGGATGGAAGCTTCCGGGGCTGGATTGTTTTTATGGGCTTTGAGGATAAAGAAGGGGGCAAGAATTAAAAAAAAATAAAATGCACATAGCCACTAGGGCATAGGAAAGGTAAAGAAAGAGACTCTAGCGAAAGCACAGCCCTATCAATACCTTGACTTTAGTCTAGTGAGTGAGACCTACTATGGGATGGTAGGTCTAGCCCTAGGATGAATAAAACACTATGGGTTGTGGAATGTTCCCCAAAGGCTCATGGGTTGATATTTTGGTTCCACCAAGTGCTGTTACTGAGAGGTAATGGAACCTTTAGGGTGCCATGAAAAAGCCCACCCAACTAACCTGGACTCAGGAGCTTACATATACTGAGTCAGTCAGGGAGCCTGCATGAGACTGACCTAGGCACCCTACATATACATTACAGTTGTGTGGCTTGGTCCTCTGGCGGTACTCCTAACAGTGGAACGATGGAGTGTCTCTACTCTTTAACTAGTTTTAGGGATCCTAGTTCTCCTACTGGGTCACCTTGCCCAGCTTTAATACATGAGAGGTACTTAGTCTTACTGCGACATGATATGCCATGTTTTATTGATACTCATAGGAGACCTGCCTTTTCTTGGATGGAGATAGAAGAGGAGGGGATGGGGGGATAGAAGTGTAGTGGGGGGGTGTAAGGGAAGGGGGGAGAACTTGGAGGAGGCTGTGGCCAGAATGTAAAATAAATAAAAGAATAAAAATAAAAATACCCCCCCAAAGTAGAACCCAGTAAGAAGTCTTAGGCAATGCGCTTGCAAGAGACTGTGGGACTCTGGTCCTGTTCTCTGTTTCTGTGTTGCCTTCTCGGCTGCTTCAAGGAAAGCTGCTGCTCCATCATAAGAAACAACCACACCATGTGACCTTACTTAAAGCAGTGTAAGTCTAACTAACCACTGAAAGAGACCTCGGCAACTGTGAACCATGACAAGCTTTCCTTCCTTTAGATGTATTAACCTTTAGCAGTGTGTTACAGTTACTAAAAGATGACGGCATGAGATTATAAATTCAACTCAGGCGTGCCGCTCTGTTCTAGCAGACACAGTGTACTAACTCATTTTTCTTTTAGGTTTTGTCCCCTGTAAAATGGGAGGAGGTTTCTTCTCTTTTCTTTTAGACACTTGCAAACATGAAAGACACACACTGGACACAGAACGTTAGAGGAGCCGAGGGGGAGAAGCAGTTGTGGATGCTCTTCCATACACTCCCTTTCCATATTTCACCAGATTCAGTCAATCAGAAAATAAATCAGAAACTTAATATATCTTAACAGTTTCATGGCTTCCCCAGGTAATCAGAGGCAGTCTTTCATATTGATCATAATGTAAAACTAGGTGAGTTATAGAGACGCATAACCTGTCATTTCTTTGGCAAATAGGAAGCCTCCCTTGGAAAACACAGTAATGAAATATTCTCTGAGTCAGTATGCAGATCTCCAACTGCCAGGCGAGCTAATGAGATGCGTGGCTTGGGACTTAGCATGCAGCTCCAGCCCTGGTTCTGCATAAGAGATGCAGCTGATTCTGATCTCATCACCTTATCCATTTTTTACAGAAACATCTATCAGCAAAGAGAAGACATTCCGTGTATTAAAAAGTTTCCGCAGACACCCTCAGCTATCAGAACCAGGACAGCAGGCCATGGATTAGTGCTTGCAAACTCAATAAGGTATTTTGCAAAGAACATACCTAATCAGTCTAACACTGATTATATTTGGTACGTTCAAAATACCGAAAGCCCAGCTTTGTGGAATGATTTGTCAACATTCCAGGAAGGGGCCTTTATAAGAGATGACTTTGGGATTTATGGAGCAGACAGGACAAAATTGAGCTTTCAAACCAACCTAACAGAAATCATCTTGTGGGTATAAACAAAAATAGTACCTCAGCCTTGTATACTATTAAAAAAATCTTGTATACAAAAATTGTTCAGAATCTATGAAAAGTGTTTCAATGATTATTTTTAAAATAGAGCAGAGAAGAGGGAACATATGTGCTTTAAAAAAACTATGACTATTCAAGTCTTCTGTTCAGCACTTACTGCCTTTGCATCCTTGGCAAAGTTTCAGAAATTGTTTGCACTTAGGTTCCCCGGATGTGAAGTGGTGATGAATTGCAGCTATAGCTACAAACTGTTTAGCACAACTAGTAAGTTGCAGGAGGACCTCAGTACCTGCCAGAATTATGTTTCTCAGGTGTGCTCATCATGTTCAGGATAGGAATAATTTATCATAAATCTGCTTGAAAATTCAGGCAATGGGCCAAAGTTCAGCAGACCCATTTTCTCCATGTCTTGGTCAATTTCCTCCTACCAACAGAGACAAAGTAGAAGTAACCAACCCAGATGCTCTTTGTTAATTTAGTTAAGATCCCCAGTAGCAAAGAGATGGAATCTCCCTAGATGTCCCTCAACAGATGGAGGGATAAAGAAAATGTGGTATATACACACAATGACATTTCATCTAGCTATAAAGAAAAATGAAATTATAAAATATGAAAGAAATGAAGAAATGGAAAATAATACATTGAAATTTGTAACCTGAGATCAAAAAGATAAATATTACATATTTTCTCTTATGTAGGAGTCTTAGCATCTAATTTTTATTCGTGTGAGCTTATGTGGGAGTGAGTTTGTATAGACGTGTAGCAAACTTAAAAGGGTCCCATGAGAAAGGAATAAGGAGGCTTATTAATCCAGGGAGAGGTTGGGAAGGGTAATAGAACACATGTTATCTAGGTACAAAGTGGAGTATTAGCAGTGGGGAGACCTAAGCAGGGAGGGGGGCAGAGAAATGGAGAAAATGTGGCATGGGGGAAGTCAACCAAATGAATAATTACTTTAAATTACAGAGGAATTTGCCTGGGCTAAAAATGTTAAAAAAAAAAGCAACTTGCATAGTAATAGAGGAAAGGGAGGGAAAGCTCAGGAGGACACTGAAAGGAACCGTAGCAAAAGAATTTTACCCAACTAATCAATCAGCTACAAGGAAAGCTTGGTGGATAATGAGGAAATACTAACGTTGTGAAATGTAAAAGTTAGGACTGACTTTAAATATATAGGAGCAAGCTTGTAATAATACATTTTGTTTTGAAAAAAAATGCTACCAAAATACACAAGACTTCCTAAAGCAAAAAGACCAGAAGAAAGGGTTCACATTCCTTATATGGGAGCAGGGTGAGTTTTCAACTGTCTCTAAAAGCAAGTGCTGCACAACAGAGACATTCAGTCAAATGATTGTTGTGAGAGCGTGAGAACCCAAGTAAAAATGCCGGGAGTGGTGGCACCACCTGTAATCCCAGTAGTGAGGAGATGGAGACAGGCAAGTCTCTGGTGCCCACTGGCCAGCCAAACTAGCCATTGGTAAGCTACAGGTGAATGAGAAACTCTATCTCTAAAACAGAGACAGACAGAGACAGACATAGAGATAGACAGACAGACAGACAGACANNACACACACACACACACACACACGGGAGAGGAGTTCTTAATGGCATCTGAGAAATGACACCCAAGGTTCTCTTCTGGCCTACACACACATACACACACACACACACACACACACACACATATTTGTCATGAAGAAAAAGACAATAAAGCCAAAATTAAGCAACTACTAACATGTTCTTTAAAAGCTAAGTGTCTTCAAATCAAAAGAATGAAATATCACACTTGTGTAGGACAGCTGAGATATTCCCCAGGGGTTTGTGCTAAGCTCGGTCTCCTTGGTTATCCACTGTCTTTGTCTTCAGCTGTGGAAAACAATCACTTTGTTCTGAGATCTGCTACACAGTGATGTCCCTTGCACAGATGACACACACCTTGTCCACATTCAATAACCAACCAAGCCAAAAATGTGCATTGTGCCCATGGTTCTAAATACCACCCCTTTCATCAAAAGGAGTGAAACAGATGCTGTCTGGTAGCATATGTTTAACTTGATATCAGACTCCTTAAAGAATGGCTCCTTTCAGTATTCCACAAAATAAATGAGAATACAAACGTTTCTGTAGAATACACAAGTTCATCAGTGTTTAAGGCCAAATCTCGTTAACATTCTGAACCAACTACAATATCAGAAAAATCCATGGTGCTTTGAAAAGTGTTAGATTCTCCAGGTCTCTGTGACTCCTGAGGTCATCACTCTCTGGATACAGCTGACATATGAGTGTAAGTGCCTGGGAACCTCCTGTGTAGCTCCTTCCCAGGGACTCTCATGTGCTTGTGCATATTTTGATGTGTTTACATGTTCATATATTTGCAGCGATGAACACATAAATTTGTGCAGGAATGAAAACACATGTGTATGCAAACATGCAAAGGCCAAGTGTCATCCTCGAGTGTCATTCTCCAAGTACTGACCACCTGTTAGTGAGAGGGTACTCCTTGGCCTGGAACTTGCCCTTGCTGAGAAGGCTAGGCTAGAAGCCCTTGAGCCATGGTGATTTTGGCTTTGGAGCATTTGAGCTATCTGGATGATGGGCCTCAGGGCATGCCTGTGGAGGAGTATCTTGATTGTGTTGACTGAGGTGAGAAGACATGACTGCTGTGGGCAGCAGTGCTCCTGCCTGGGATCCTGGACTGTATAATGGAGGAACTGGGCAGCAGCGTGTGTTCAGGGCACGCCTCTCCTTGTGTAGCTGCGATGTGAGCCAGCTAGTCTAAACTCTGCTGCCTTGACTTTCCCATCTTGAACAGTGAATAATGCTGTTTTTCAGAGTATTTTGTCACACCAAAGGGAAAAGAAACTAAAGAGGGCAGTGGAGACAGGGCGGCGAGTGGGGGGTCGGGTCTCAGTCCCTCAGCCACTGTACTTCTGATCCGTGAACTCGAGGAGGGAGGTGGTGAACATGTCCCCATAACATTCAGATAACAAAAGAGAACTGAGCTGAATTTTATAGCTCCCAAGTCATTCTCCAATCATATTCTGGTTACTTTGTTTTGTCTGAAATGAATCTGCCTTCTTCTATGTGCAATGGAAAATGGTTCCATTGGTCCATAGTAACTTTGTTTTGTCTAGGGTGAGCATGCTTCCTTATAAAGTGTGATGCAAGGCTTGAGATGAAAAGCCTTAATCCATGATCTAGGCAACAGACAGTTTATTACGTCCCTGGCAATTCATTATTGTGTATGAAAATGAATATTTGCTGTGTTCTCCACAGTCAAGGAGTAGTCACCAGGACTCATGCATGCCACGAGGCTCCAAACTAAAGTTTGTCTAAGACAAGGTTAAGCCATGGGATATATCCTCGTAGGTTTCAGAAAATAGAAAGCAGCCCCCAGTAGTCCCTCAGTTTGAAGCCAGAGCACAGTGCACACGGGTTGTTTTAAGGACTCCAAATTAGGAAAAGTTCAACACAAACACCAGCCACTCAAAGCAAGGAGATGTTGCTGATGTCATAGTCAGTTATCTGCGCAGCAATCCTTCCTAAGCTGTTAGAGTGGGGGCCCAGACCCTGTAACAGCCAGGGTCAGTCACCTGTCCCCAACAGACCATTACAAAAACCAAAGTGAAAAATAAAATGGAGATTTACTCAGAAGAGTCCTATTGAAAACAGGAACAAAGAGTGGCCTTCAAGTCGAGTAACTCCTGCAAGCCCATCTTTGGGGTTCTGCAGTGAGGTTGGGGTTGAAACAGGGAACAAGAGGTGTGTATAGCTAAGCACGCCTGGTCTGCCCATCACTGTTGTCTTGAGCATGGACAGCAAGATGGTCAAACAAGCTGTCAAAACTGTATGCCCCACCTCTAGTTTTCTTTCCCCAGAATAAGATTATTCTTGCGACTCATTTGAACCGTAAGAACTGTTGTTGGTTTAATATATATTCATTTACTCCTCAGTTTCATTCCCTATTAGTGACATTAATATCATTTGCTCTTTTGCCTTCACCTACTCCAACATGCTGTGTGTGTGTGTTGTAGATAGATATGTATAGATAGCTATAAACATATATATAAATATAAATCTCAGAAATAAAGACATAAAAATAATGCCAAGAGTTTGGAAGTTTTGAACATAAAAATTTATTTCTAAATACTGTAATGTGTATTCAGGATGAAAAGGGGCATTATCTCATTAATCCAGTATATTTATCAAATTCAGGAGCTCACAATTAATAAATTTTCAGTGTCTAATATGCAACAATCCACATGCAAATTTTTCTGATAAATAATGATCATTGTTTTCCCATAGTTCAGAGTCATGGATCGCCTTTGCTCGCTGTGTCTCTTTTATTAGTTTTAATCTAGGACATTCTTGGTTCTCCTTTTTTATCTGCAGGATCAGTATTCTTGAAGAGTACAATGTGGAGTTATCTAATGTTCCCTTGAGTTTGTGGCAAGAGAACACAGAAGTGATGGTCTGTTTTTCATAGTGTCTCACATTAGAAGGTGAAGGAATAGCGCTGGGCCCTTCGGTTGGGGCCATCTGGCTTAGGTAGCTCTAACTTAGTTAGGACCTTAAGCTCCAGGTTAGTCCACAGCATGAGTTAGCACTTTTTCCTTGTAACTAGTAAGTCACCTCTACTGAAGTTTAACAGCAGGTGAGAACAAAACCACAATATACAAGGAACCCACATGGGAGCTTATTGTGGGGGGAAGGGCGAAAGAGAAAGTCATGCTGGTTGACCAGGAAAGGGAAGTGAGGCAGAAGAGAACAAGGGACCACAAGGCAGAGTCTTAGTGCTGGCCTTTAAGGTGTACTATAGGAGAGAGGAGGAAACCAACCATAAACAAAAATACCAAATGCTGCCCAAAGCAATCAGACTGGCCTCGGCAACTGCCCCCAAGACTCAAGGACTACTGGATCCCTGTTTCAAATGTGGTCAGAAAGGTCACTGGGCCTGGGTTTACCCTAATCCCCGTGGGCCCTGCGGCCATGTCCAAGGTCCTATCAAGACAGACATGGTCAGTTGATTGCCCCCATGCATCTCGTGGCATGGGGACATCAAACACAGACCACCCTCCAGCCAACGTTCTAGGCCTGGCCATGGACGACTGAAGGGGTCCAGGCTCTCTTGACCGGATCACTGTCATCTCTGACAGGGAACCCCAGGTAGACATCATGGTTTCAGGGTGGTCCATCTCCTTTCTCTTGGACACCAGAGCCACATACTCATTCCTGGGGGAGTGTTGGGGGACCCACCTCCCCTTCTTGACTCCCTATTATTGGGGTAGGGGGATAGCCTTACCTACTTCATCAGACCCCTCTCCCTCCCCCTAGGCTGCTTTGCATCCTCCTGTTTCTGCTAATCACACTCTGCTTCATCAATTTCCTCTCTCTACTCAAACCAGTTAGCTGTTGTTTCAGGACCACCAACCACTAGTCACAGAGCTGGAGGCGCAAAGACTATCAAACGTGCCCCAATGTTCCAGAAAGTCAACTTGGATTTACCTTGAACAGCATCTTGCCAGGTCGAAGAGATGCTGGAAGGTTCCACAGAGTCTGAACAGCAGTCAAACAACCAGCTGCTCCAGGATATGGCCAGCTCCCCAATTTGCTCAGGTTCCCCTAAGATTCCAATGCTCCAGGTCAGCTAGAAGTAGTCTTGAAAACTCAGTGTCTCCACCCCTGTCCCAACTGCAAGCCCCTTTAATTTCCCCACATTTTTATAATAAGCAAAAGGTGGGGATGTTAGCATTCAGGAATTACGCTAGCCTGCCCCCCCCCCNTAGCCCCAGGGTCCCACAACTGTACCTTTGTCTGTCAGTATTCAGGCAAAGGCCTAGCCAGCCTATGGCCATATGTCACTACTTCATGTGCTGCGTTGCTGTGTAAACCTTTGTACACATGCGCCAAGGTCCCTTTAAAAGTGAACACCTTCCCTCTTTCTCTTCTGCCTCACTTCCCTTTTCCTTTGACAGGCATGACTCTTTCACACGCACGCGCGCGTGCACACACACACACACACATCAATAAACTCCCTTATGGGTTTGTTGTATATTGTGGTTTGTTCTCACCCACCGCTAAACTACAACACCCTCTGGGGAAGTAACTGCCCTTCTTAGGTACTTTTAGATAAGTTCAACAAATACTTATGGTGCTTACACTCCACCCAGCAGTGTTAGAGGAACTGGAGGCAAAAGTCACTTCCTTCAAGGACCCAGTGGAGAGAAGAGGATAGTGACTAAGAGCGAGTTAAAGCAATATTTAGAATTCTAAGAGACAGCTGTGGGGAGTTTACAAAGGATTTGTGTGCTTTGATTTTAACCAAGGTAATCAGGAAAGGTCTCTGTAAGAAGTTGATATTTGAGAAGCGATACAAAGAAGCTAGGACCAGAACTGTGGGGAAAAGAAAACTCCCTCCAAAATTACAAAGAATTTTGGTGTCTGGCATACTTAAAACACAGCAAAGAGCTGGGAGAGCAACAGGTTCCTCAGGATTCTTTCCTTGCCAGCTGACTGAGACACTCTACACCCCCCAGCCAATCAAAAAGGCAAGGAGGCATGCTAGATTATAGACTTCAGACATCAGCAGCAGAGCTCATTCTAGCCCTGGCTGGAGGAGGGGCTGGAGGGATTCTCCTGTGTCTGCTCACTCTCCTCTTTCTCTGGCTCCCTTCCTTTCCTTCCCTCTCTGTCAGTGGCAGTGCAGGCAGTGCAGGCAGTCAGTCAGGTCACAGACCTTCAAGGTTCTTCCCTGCCCACTGTGTTAGACATACATCCATTGTTTCGGCAAAACCTCAGGGGAAAAAAAAATCAACTGAGAAGGAGGAGGGAGTTACATTGGTTCACTGCTCTGACAAAGCTTAGTCCCTCAAGGTGTGCAGGGTGTAGCAGAGCAGAAGTAGCTAACACCCTGGAAACCGGAAGCTGAGAAAGGAGAATCCTGTCACTCAGCCAGGTTCCTACATATCCCCCTATTTATGCTATATGAGTCCCAGTTCATGGGCTGCTTTGACCCACATCTGAGGGAGACCCTACAGGAGACACTACAAATTGTGACTCAGAGGTGAGAAAGAAAACTCATTTCAGATTGACTTGGTCAACCTGGACTAAGACTTCAATAATCTAATGGAAGGCAATTTATTCCCAAGAAATTTAAACATAGTATAACTTGAAAAAAAATTCCTGGTATAATACAATTGTCAATGCACAAGAAAGCATAATTACATCAAAACAACTCAGGGCATGTGTCATTTCTTTAAAGAAGATCATTCTAGAGAGAGGCTACCTGTGTTAGCTTATGCACTTAGGAAAGGGTGTGGCCTAGTGTAAGTCATACACAAAGCATAGAAGTCATTTGGGCTATTAGCCACCTCAGCTCCTGATTGTGGAAGCTTGGGCGAGCCCCTAATTATAGAGATAATGTAAGGGTCATTTAGATTATTGGGTATTTCTGGTCCTGGGTGTAGGAGCATGGGGAGCCCCTGGTTATAAAGGTCATTTAGATTACTAGCCATCTCTACTCCTGGTTGTAGGAGCTTAACATGGCCTTGCCTAACAGATAATTCAGATCACCCAGCTGTTAGTCACCTTTAATTCCCAGCTTTCTGGATGGAGGAAGGGGTTTTACATCCATTTCTTGAGAGTACAATCCTGTATGCTTAACCTTCCTGGCGTTTCTAGAGCTCTGTGAGTGCAAGGACCTTCTTGCTGTGCTTCTAACACACATGCAGGGTAGGTCTTTCCCTCTCTGTTAGTCCCCTCTGGAAATGTCTTCATGGATATACCCAGGGATGTGCCTCAGTCTTCTGGGTCATTTGAACCTAGTCAAGTCGAGGATCCAAATGGTCACTACCATCCCTTAGGAAAATAGTGCATCTTCCCAACATACTGAGGACAATTCCTGAGAACAGAGCCCCACCCCAGGTCCCTCACCTATGAGGTCTATTTGTGAGAACAGTGCCCCCCAGGTCCCTCACCAATAGCTGAGTGATCCCCTGTAGGACAGAGCCTAGGGAAAAGTCAGCTATAGAGGGCTTGGATCAGCAGTGTCTGCAATCCCAATGGATCACAGATTCAGCCAGTGAGAGAACAAGCAAGGGCTAACACTCCAAAAGCTCTTACTCAGGAGAAAGGAACAGGGTGTGCTGAGGAGGGAAAGCGGTAGATGTGCACGATCAATTTAAGTAATCACGCTGTCCCCTTAATAAATATGGTATTAACTCCTCAAGATCCTAGTGAGTGACATTCTTAGCAGATTTGCACTCTCTTTCTACATCTGTGTGTATGTATAAGGTTAGACATAGCACACACATATATATAATATTATGTATAGATATCCAAGGGACACTCACTCACTCCCTTGTTGACAATGAAAGATTGATAAGAAAAAGCAAAACAATGTATTAAGCACACAGCTTCTCTGTGATTTTTTTTACATGACAAATACAGAAAAAGCTTTGAAAATATGAGGCAGGTGGTTCTGTGATCATCAAATCTGCTTTGCCTATGCATAAATACCCAATTCTCCACTGAGGTGCTAGAATATGGGAACATAAAAGCCTGATAGTACCTAAAGTGACAATTCTCCTTTATAACAGCACAGTTTTATTAGAGCTATAAGTAGCTAAATCTAGTTCCCTTAAAAAATCAACTTATTTGAAAGCCAGTGGACATTGCTAAATGAAAAAAATCAGAAATGAGAAACCAGTGACATTTATTGTACCACTGGCTTTAACACTCGTGTTAAACAATTTCATAGAGAGGCGGAAAAACTAAATTAAAGCATAAATTCCATTCTAAGCTAAAAGAAGCAAGGGACCGCAGTCATTTTCTAAACCATTGCAGCCTCTTTGTAATGCTAACCACAATTCGACATTCTCTTTTAAGAAAAAAAATCATATCTTTTTTCAATAATTGACATTTAAGACTAAGTAAAAACTTAATATTTCTATAAACTCTAGTCTTAGACAGAAGCACTCAAGTGGACCGTCTAATCCAGCTGTGCTTGCCCTAATTATATCCTAGCTATAGTTGTTTCTAAATTGGTGTTTAGGGGAACTTGGTGAGAATGGACGGGGAGTAGAAGCTTAAGATGCATCTTCATACATGGTAGGAAAAAACTGAGCATTTGAGCTAAAAGAATGTGAATTCTGTTGCCTAAATGTGAGCTGAGAAACACCAGAGAATAGGTAAGTTCATCATTCCAGCAATCCATAAAATTTAAGCAAAAAATAATTTTCTTTATAGACAAACAGAAAATTCTATGAAAAAAATGGAACAAAGCTCCCCATTCAACACAACAAAAGTAAATCTTTGGGCATAATATTCATGAGAAATGTACCCATACTATTTTTTAATTATATAATCTCATTTAGTTATTAGTATCAAAACACAAAAATAAAGAAACAAGGACAGCAATTGTACACTCCCAGGGGGAACGTAGACCAGTGAGACCACTTTGAAAGGCAATTAAGCATGATTCATTAAGTTCTACAAAGATGTGTGCTCGTTTAACTCAGTGAATGCAGGAGAAAAGTATTTTAAGAAAATTATCGAAATGCCATCAAAGATGAAGGTCATCTGTCCCAGTGTTAGAATAGTAAACTAAGTAGAAAATCCAAATATTTAAGAATAGAGAATTGGCCACACTATATCTCACCCACGGAAGGGAAGCCAAGGCAGGCAATAAGATAATAATCACACTGCTTGGATCTGGAGAGATGCTTCAGAGAGGCCGAGTTTGGTTCCTTTACTCACACTGGGTAGCTGTGTATTCTGGGCTCTAAAGATCTGTCACACTCATTCTGGTCTCAGTGGACTGCTGCACACACGTGGCATACATTCACACACAGGCATGAACACATAAACAGAGAAAAACGGTAATACTTTTTTTAAAAAAAAGTGTTCAAAAAGGTGAAAAGGCCTTCAAGAGATTTAAACAGTGGATTATTAGAGGGGCATATCAAATCTGAGTGATAAGAATACTTCCCCTTCACGAAATATATTAATGGAAGGACTAGGGAGATGGCTTAATGCCTAAGAACAAAATACTCAAACTTTACAATAAAAAGCTCAGCCTGACCATGTATAAGCCTGTAACTCGGGTAGCATGGGAGCAGAGACAGGAGGAATTCTGGAGTTTTCGGGCTGCCTGACTAGCTGCAGCTTCACTGGAAGACCCTAGGAGGTGAAGACTGGTAGAATATGACACCCATAGTATTCCCTTGGCCTTTGTACATATACCACATGTATAAATGGGCACTACACATTTGCATATTCATGGATTAGGGATTTACTATTTTTAGAAGATGCTTTCTAGCCTTCTTAAATCCCCAAATCTGTGAGTATAACCTAGCAGTAACTTTCCCCGTCAAACCCGATCAATTCTGAAGGGACACTGCATACCTAACTAGATTAACTCTAAAGAATGTGGAGCACACAAAGGCTTCCTCATGTTCCAATAATTCTGGTCATATTGAAGACACTCCCTAAAGGCTGAGCCTTACTTTCGTGTGGAGCTGCCCCTCAGTTCATCACCCTGTAACACGTCACCTACCCCTGTGCTACCGGTGTGCCCTGTGCCCCCAAGTAATCTCACAGCCTATTTTGTTTTTAATTGGTTGAAATCGTATTTTCTAAACATTGATCATTTATTTTCCTAGGTTAGGGAATTTTACCACATTTTTTACATTCATTCAAATATTTAAGTTTATTATTCACAAAACCATGGGTTTGCTTTTAATATCTCTTAAAATCAAAAACATTGAAGGAAAATAATCATATACCACATTATCCCTGGCAATTATGCCATTGCTATAGATTTGATTAAAAAACCTGGGAAATGGCAGCTTAATGGATGTCAATAAGTGACATGGGCTTTACTTACAGAAAGGGCAATGTCTTAATCCAAAAAATAAAAATAAAAAAAACGGCTCATCTTGAAGCAGTTTGTAGTTCATGCCTAACCTTTCAGCCACTTTGACAAAACTGCTTTAGACAACTAGGGTTAGTCATTTCACAGCTTCCGTATTAACTGACAGAAGGTGAGACCCATATCTGAACATTTCTGCATGAAGGGAACTTTGCTTATATAAAACCTTTATTCACTAAGGCAATAAGAGCATGAGCCCAGTGAATTCCTTTTTAAAAAGCATAATTGGTATCATTTAATCACACATATATTAAGATCAATGCAGAAACTAACCAAAGCAAGTATGTACATTAGTAATAGAATTTTAACCTTTCCATTTCTTCCCAGTTAACAGGAACTTAGATATCTGCATCCAGGAACAAAGCAATTTATGCAGTTTATGTGATGCTTATTCAATAATTAAGGAAATTGCAACCATATACAAAGAGCAATGGAAAGTAGAAGCAAAGGTATCTGATGGGGGGTCTCAAGAGAAGATACTGGAAATTGTAACATACTAAGTCAGGAACCTGAGTTCACCAGTCCTTATCAATTCATGGCTAAACTAAGAGACCTAGTCACTCTGGAAACCCACTAAAGTAAGTTCTTCATGTGCAAAGTGGAGACCACTGAGCCGTCAAACTAAAGTGGGAGGAGCTTCAGATTGGGAGAAAGTAGAAAGTGGAGGTGGATTAACTCAAACTAAGGATGAATGAAAAAGCCTTAGTGAATCTCACTATTCAGTAGTCTAAGTAAAATTTATAATTAAAAAAACAGAAATTTGTATAGATACCCTGCATGTGTAGACAACGCTGCTCCCAAAGAACATGAGCTTCTGCCTGCCATACTGTCACCATTGCTCCTGTTTTCCACCACAACTAGATGGTAGGAGTCTATGGTTAAAGCCATCAAACACTTTGGTTGTAGAGCATAGCAAAATCAAGCTAGAACCTAACAGAAAATTTCTTCCCTGTTGGCTAAAATACCAATCTGCCAAGCAAGGTATGCCCATTGGTGCAATAGCAGTATGGCTCTTAGAGAGGTAACTAGCAACTCTCTGATTGGATGGAAAGCCTGATGGGTGGGATGTGAAACCAGCCAAAGGACAGTGACGGGGGAGGTCATAGGCCCTAGGTGAGGATTTTCTACTGTCACTTGGGTAAATGGTCACACAGTCAAACCACCCACTAAAACTTGGTGTTTACACCTATGGACGAGTACTGCCCTCTACATTTGCCATGGAACCCTCTTTTTGGGATGGGAAGTAGTTAAGGCAGACAGTTGTTATTGGTCAAAGTGCTGAGAATTAATTAAGCGTGAGTGTTCAGCTGGAGATAGGATATTTATATCTACCTCCTTTACTTGACAGTTAAGGGGACACTGTGAAAGCTGGGGTGGGAGGAACAAGAGAAGCAGAGGCTAGAGAGGAATCCTGCGAAAGGTTGTCTCCGGGTCTGCAGGATTGTCAGACTCGTGTCCTAGAAACAGCTGTGGGTACCTGCATAGGCCCAAGCTAGTCTACATCTCAGCAGAGAGCAGGAGTGTCCCATGAGGCAGCTGATGAGCTACAGACAGTCGATGGCTGCTGGGGAAGGGAGAATTATTAATTTCTTTGTAGTTTGTCCTCTTATAGGTTGTCCATGTGCCTACGAATGGTGTGACATCCTCTGTGTATGAGCAGCATTGACTGCACACGTGGGGTGTAAAGGTAGAAGAGGATGTAAACGGCAGAAGGGGTGTGGTAGGGGAACACTACCAAGATAAACTGTATAAAATCACAGAATGGTCAACGGGTGTATAAAGTATTTTAACTTAAAAATAAAGCGGGAGGGGCTGGAGAGATGGCTCAGCGGTTAAGAGCATTGCCTGTTCTTCCAAAGG